>JAPSES010000109.1:12401885-12417798 GCA_029822895.1 Maxillicosta whitleyi
GTATCATAATGACACAGTCCACAGACTGACATTGTGTGAGTACTTGGACTTTTATACTTTAAAGTACATTTTAAAAGAACTACTTAGTACTTTTACTTAAGTAAGATTCTTGATGTAGTACTTCTACTTTTAAATATAAGTAAATATTTTGCAGGGTATTGGTACTTTTAAGTACTAAACTTCAGTACTTCCTCCACCCCTGTATGTTCCTAATAACATTATTAAAATGTTGATCACAAACAAGTTATTGTGTTCTTTTTGGTACAAAATAAAAGAAAGTGCTTATATGCAGAACATCTTTTCCCTTTATAGTCATCAGTTTGGTGTTTGTGCTCTATTTAATGTCAAAACAGAATAATTCAATTTCATTTATACTAAAGAACTACAAGTCTGTCAGTAATTATGCATAGAACTGATGTTAGATTAGGTGGTTTGAAATGTGTTTAGTTGTATTTTTTTTTTTTACATTTTAACAGATTAACTAATAATCTGTAGCCTATGGCAGTTCAATAACTTTCCCACCACTGATATTCACTTTACAACATTTCTATTATTCCAGTCCTTTATATTATAAGCACACTCCAGGGACCAAAAGGGCTTTGGAGACAAAATAAAATCAAGTGTTATTAAGGTCAGTGTGTGTTCTGTCTGTGAGGTCTACCTGACCTGCACACACTCAAAGCTGTTCAAGGACAATAAGATATGAAAAAAAAAAAAAAAAAGGACTGATCCACTTCCTGTGTCTGACAGTCAAAACAGGATCATGTTCAGTAAGCTCCTGTCTAGGCTGGGAGTAAATGATGTACCTGAAGGGGCTTTGCAGGAGTTGCAGAGAATGTACAAACGCATAAACCCCACACTAAACAGGCCATGTTTGTTTTTTACATAGAAATGGTTTCCTGAGTTTTGATGCCTTTTTTTTTTTTTAACCCCCCCATAAGTCTAAATCACAGGTATCAAACATGCTGACATGCCAAATAGTTCAATCCAGCCCCTGGGATGAACTTGTGAAATGCAAAAAAATTATACTGAAGATATGAACAATCAAGGGTTTTATAATTAATCATTTTAGGTTAATTCAATCTAAAGTGGGTCAGACCAGTAAAATACTACCATAATAACATAAATAATGAAAACAGCTCATTTTCCTCTTGTTTTAGTGTAAAAAGTGGAAAATTACACAAAAATATTTACATTTACAGACTAGCTTTTTATATATATATATAAAAAATGAATAACCTGAAATCTCTTAAGTGGATGTCTATGTGTAATTTTATTAATATTCTGCCTGTTATTTAATGGTTTGTGTATTTGTAGATCCACTGTGATCTCTAAGTTGTGATTCACATGTATACATCATAAACTGGGGAATAATTTTGTTAACATTGGACTTATTTAAGAATTTTCAGGATGTTCATGTTTATTTATGTTATGTTTGAGAACAATTCAGGTATAAATATTTTCATTATGGAATTTTAATTTTTTCACTCAAAAGTTCTGATTCTATTATATATATTATTTTATTGGTCCGGCCCATTTTATACCATATTAGGCAGTATGTGACCCCTGAACTAAAATGCGTTTGACACTGGTCTAAATGGTTCTAAACGGACTCTTCTACAGCAGATCCTCTGCTTGAAATGATCAAAAACATTCATGATGTGTAAAGAATTTTTCTGCAAAGGTTGATAAATGATTCATATATTGACACAGACTGGAATAGGTGGAATAATTATCGCCTAAGTATTGTTACCTAATATGTAGAAAACACACACTGCATGTATATTAAATAAATAAATAAATAAAAATCAGGACTGTTTACATGTGCTGCTGAAAAGCTTTAATAAGAAATAAAAACAATATATTACAAAGCAATGACATTATATTACATTCTCAAAAGTTTGTTTTGTACAGGTTTACACTCGACATACATACATACAACTAACAACAAAAACTATACACATACTGGAATGCATTAACATTTCATTCAGTCCGCCTCACTGTGAAGGCACTTTTTAATAAATCTCCAATGTGAAAATCAACATCTATATTGAGAAAATACATAAAATACACATGACCGTGATGTGACTTTGAGAAATCGTAGAAACTTTCTAATAAATGTAAAAGATCATCACATAAAAGCAGCACAATGTGCAGAAAAGCAGTACTTAGTGCCACTCATTTTGCCTTAAAACATGCAGCAGGGTTCTTTCTAAACCATAAAAAACACAACTTACCCTTTATAAAACACGCACTATCCCACACAAAACAACATTACTTTCTCTTAAATTTTGTTCAGTGTGTTAAATACATATTTACAAGTTTCTTTTTGTACTGCGGTGCCACTTACAGGGCTGTGATAATACACTGAAACACTGGCTCATGTCTGTTGATTTGACACACTGACGAATGCAACTTTAACCCTCACATATGATCACATTTCAGGAAGTTTTTTAATCTGTAAACATGATTATATGAGACAATAGTATAAATACTGTACTTGTCCAACTGCATTAACAGGTCATTTCCTGGTTGTAACAGTCAGCAGGTCATTTTCTAACCACATCTTTTCTTTTCTGCCATCAGTACTTTAGACACAAAAGCAATAGACCTCGACTCAATACACAGGCCAGAGACCTGCACAGGTTCGGGTACCTGCGGGTGAACCGTAAAGAATTATGAAACAGGTGAAAAATGTCGCGCTGCGTCGGATGTCGGCTCGGGTCGGAAGAACCGGAGCACGTGGGTCTAATCTGCGGTTTACAAAAAATAAATATTGTACTAATATAACAGTCTATGTTGTAGTGGAATGTAAACACCGTTTTCAAAGATAAAAAGTAAAATTGGATATATGATTTTGTTTGTAGTTGCGCATTCCCAGGAATTATCACGGGTACGGTTTGGGTGTGGAACCAAAATTAAAATTCTGTGTGTTAACGGTTCGGGATGAAGTACGACAGGTTCGGGTGGGTGTGGTTTGTGAAAATTTAACCCATGCAGGACTCTGACACAGGCATCTGCACAGCTCCACATGCAAAGTGTGTGTTGTTGTCGTGCCCACAAATGTAGCAGTGACACCATTTTTTTTCTGGAACTCAAACTATAATTGAAACTAAAGCAACACAAGTCATTTTTTTTTAGATGTTTCATATCCTGTCTGTTTTTGGTTGGTTGGAGGATGTTTGCCTGCAGCTGTCAAACTTATGCGCCTTGTTTTGTTAAAATGTTGAGCCACACCTAACAGCAGAAATGTCACGTGTATCTATGGCTTAAAAATACAAAAGAGATGTTTTTGCTCACTGGGACAACCCCGAAAGGATTCAAGTCATATAATTATAAAACATTTGTTCCATTTTTTCACATATTAAAACTGTTACTTAAAATACGTTCTCGTTGGAGTCGTGGCAGATGTAACAAAATGAGCATCCTCTGGATACATTTTGACATAAGTGGAAAGGTTTTCATAAATATTAAAATAAAGTCTAATATTGTTTAAAAGGCTGCTGGACATGTGATTGTAGCGCAGGTCCATATACCAATGTTTCACCTCACAGGCCCAGTGCTTAAGAAAACAAAGCAGTGGTCCCGTTCCTTTGGTCCAGCTCAGACAGTTCGGTGAGGGGGGTTTCACACTTGTCATCGGTGCTGACGATACTGTACTGGCCGTTCTCTGCATCTCTAGTTGGTGGTTTCGTTCTGTCCTGTAGAACAGTGCGGATGAAGCCCAGTGGGACGGGCATCATGGCAAATATGATGAGTAATGCCAGGACAGCCAGAGCCCAGCTGGGGTACTCCAGGATCTCCTCAGAGGCCTGAAATAGACACATGATCAGTTAAAAACAATATTTAAGTCAAAAGGGTTTCACAAAGACTACCACCAAGTCCCTTCTTGACATAAAATACAGTGACTGATCGAACTATAGAACTGTGGTGCCACAGCAGAGAAAAGTACAGAGTGTACATTATAGCTTTAAAGGGCTGATATTTATCTAAACCCACTTTTATTAGTTTTTGGTTCATTTATTTGTGTATTTGGACCCTAACAGTTCATAAAGTTTGAATATGAACCCTCCAGGTGCTGCAAAGTTATCAGTATATTTCTTTTGGCAAAAATCTAATAGATTTCTAGAACCTGCTTAATTTGTTACGTCTATAATGGGTTAGGTCATGACATTTGCACATATAAGGTCATGATTTCCAATGAACATTTCTCCAAGTACGACATAATACCAGCAGCAGCGGTTGTAGTAAAAACTGAAAATATGTCCAAACTTTGGGCTGATTATGTAAAATGTTCAGTTGTTGGCTGAACATGTCAGAACAGGAAAACCAACAACCTGGAGGGATTGGAGAGGGGCCAGCACTCAAAATGAGTTTTCATGTCATTACTCAGAAATACTGTTGAAGATGGACCTGTGGAGTTGAAGTAATGAAGAATTCAGACCCAAGCAGAACATTTAGTTTATGTAGACCACAGGGAGAATGTATAATTCTATATTTCTCAAAAAGCAAAATATTACTCCTTTAAATTGGCTGTAAAGTGCCCCTGAAAATGCGGTATTTTAATGAAATTGATGCATCATTGCTTGTTTGAACATTTAGAACTATGCAATGGTGGAAAATAAATTATATTCACCCTATGCATTTGTGACATCTTGCATTAAGAATTAATTAATCATTGAACTCCAACTGCCAAGTATTATTCCATTCTTCAAACCCACACATGCCTTTCTGCACACATTCTGTTCCATCAGTGTCAAACCTGGATGTTTCAACAATCCAATTCAACTTTATTTATAAAGCACTATAAAACAACCATAGTGGACCACAGTGCTGTGCAGGAAAATAAATAAAACATGATGATGAAACTGTAAAGGAACTTTAAAGGAGTCAGTTTTGTTACTTTTTCTTGATAACATTAACAAAACAATTACAGAAGTTACGTTTGTGTAAATTTTGTTCCTTTTAAAACAAAGTTTTTTCTGCAAATATTTCATATTTGAGAGTTTGTAAAAATTTAAAGGTGTCTGAAAAACACCACAGTGAACCCATTTCAGAATGTCTTCATTGTGTTTTTACTGTAGAAATGAACAAACGTGAAAAAAATAAGACAACATTATTATTATTATCTGATCCAACTAAGTTAATTGATGAGATGCCAATAGCTGCAGAAAATATGTATGATTTATTCTTTTCTTAACTACAGTAAACTGTGCTTTACAACAAACAGCAAATGAATCCTAGGATGTTTTTTTTTTCCATACCTTCTCTTGGTTCCACGCCATATAAGTGGGGGGTTTAATACCCATGCGGATAATGGTGGCTAACAGCAGCCCCAGCATAGCAAGTAGGCAAATATATTTCCAGAGGTACTTGTAAATGACATGTGGACGCCATCCCAGCATTCCCTGAATGTCGTCAAGGAACCTTCAAAATCAGAAAGTCAAAGCTGAATATACATTTCTTTGAGGTACAGCCAAGTTAAAAAAAACCAAAACAAAACAAAACATGCATTTATCAGTCTGACTTTATAGTTCAAATAGTGAAAGTAGACCTCACCTATCAGCTCCATAGAGCCACGACACACTGAACGTCTCAAAAACCACCACAATGATGAGGGGTAGAGTGGCAGAGTAATCATCAAACATCGTCACAAAGTAGTTCCCACAGCGCTGGGTGAAGAGCAACCCGATCAGAAAGCCGATGATGCAGCTGAACACTGCAACGACACAACAGACATGTGAGATTACACCCAGCTCTAGATCACACTGTCTTATCAGTCGCTGTTATGTGTCTGTGATGAAGGTTATGGAGGGTTTAAAATAATTTCACTGACATTAATAAAAAATAAAAACCTTAACAGATGAGCTTTCAGTTTTCATCCTTAATCCTGTAATTGTGCCATATTATAACAACATGGAATTATCTCAGGGTACATAACATAGACCTTGATAAAGTATGGGATAAAATAGAATTCCAGACAGTTACACAAGCTTTACTGTGTGGTTAATGTTAATGATTCATGGTGTACAAAGATAAATTTACTTTGTGCAACACAGGACCTTCAATAAATAATAGTTTGAACAATTCATGTCGTGTGACATCTCAGTTTCAATTAGAACTGAAAAAAAAAATACAATAAAAAACTAAAAATACATAAATGTTAACAAAAATAATTCGTCAAAACATTTTTTTGCAATCAGAAAAGAAATTACCATTCAAAATGTAACCAAAATCAAACCTATAGTTAAAAACTACACAAATAAAACTATTGAACATCTTAGGATTTCCTACTTAATTTCATGTAATTGTTTTTTTAGTGTGAATAAGTATTTAAAAAAAAAAAAAAAAACAGATTTCATGTTAAGTCATGTCACTTTGTTCTACTTTGAGCAGGTGTTTACCGGTGAGTTTAGTCTTGTTGTTGGCCAGAGTTTTGAAGCGGTCCTTTAGGGGGGCCAGGATGCCCTCCATAGTGCCGAACATGGTGCTGAGGCCCAAGTTCAGCAGCATCAGGAAGAAGAGTGCTGACCAGAAAGGGCTGCCGGGCAGAAGAGTCATGGCTTCGGTAAAGGCAATAAAGGCCAAGCCTGTGCCCTCCACACCCTAAACACAAACACACAGAACATGTAAGTCTCTATGCACACCATGGTTCTTCAGGACGATAGGTGAAATGTTCATTGAAAGCATCTTCAAATCAAAATGATACTGGTCCAAAAACTCGCTCTACCTTCTGCATCTCCGTCTCCAGGTTGCAGTCTGTTAGGTGGTCTGGTAATGTGCTTCTGTGCTGATGAAACCAGGATGAGTAGTGTTCTGCGTTCACAGAGTTCGGGTCAGAGATGTTGAAGTCTGGCATCAGGTTTTTCCCAACATTACCACTGTTAAAGTCCTCCGATAATTGATTCAAATTGCTGAGAAACAAATAAACATATATAGTCAATGGGGAATAAATCATCCAAAACACAAAAATATGGTTTGTATTTGTTTCAAGAAGTTAATTTAAAACCCCTGACGACACACAATTATATAGGTATGTAACTCAGCTTTAGCCAAGCCATGTGAAAATTGGCCACACAAATCATGGCTGCAGGGTTTGCTACTTAAAACTATGCTTGGAAGGTCTTAGTCACATTAAATTGTTAAATTAAAATTAATAATAAAGACCCAAACATCCACCAACGACCAAAATCATCTGCTGGTCTAAACTGTTTAATACCTGTTGATCCACTGATCCTATAAATACATATAAATAATCAGTGTAAAATCCAGTTTGATTCACCAGTAAAACCAATGGTGTTTGATAAATACCAGTGGATGGACACACCATTTATTTTATGTTCAGTTAATCATAGATTGTATTGAAAAAGTCACCTTTTCTTTAGTTTTCTCCATTTTTGAAATAATAACCATCAGCTTCAATCTGAGCTTTTATAAACATGTACATGATCAGTAAATTAAATACAGGAAAATACATGATTTTCCACATAAAAATGCAAAATCCACAGTTTAATATTAGAATAAATAGTGATAAATAATTTAATATAGGTTAGAAATAGAGAAAAATTCATTTGGGAATTGCCACATATGTAAGTAGCGATGGGTCTTTATGGGTTATGTCTTTTAAAAAACCTAGTCATACTATATTAACTATATTTACTTGAATTCAAAGCTCACTGATTATTCTTCAATTAAACATACCTGACAATACATTCCATGACTTTGTTTTTAGCACGGAAGCCGAGCACAGCAAAAACGACCAGTGTGGCAAGAAGAGACGTAAGGAAGTTTATGAAGGAGACAGTGTAAGCATCACGGTGGCAGTTATTGTTTTTGGGATTGTAAGACGAGTAGGCAATTATGGACCCAAAGCCAAGGCCCAGAGCAAAGAAGACCTGCGTGGCAGCCTGCCGCCAAACCTGTATGTCACCCCAGATTTCTAGCTGAAAGTGTGAGAAAGAAGAACAGATTAGTCCAGGAACTCTTACATCTACTGGACCTTTCAACAAACCTGAGATGTTAATCACATACCTTTGGGTAGAACATGTATGTGATTCCTTCCATGGCCCCATCCAGCATGAGTCCTCGGATGAGAAAGCAGAACAAGACTATGTACGGGAAGATGGAGGAGAAATACATCACCTACAAAGTAAGGAGGAAAAATTACTACCTTTTCCCAAAAGCATTAGAGGGAGACGTCACATCACAGATATGTTTTTGCAGATATGTTTTGTACTTTCAGTTAACAGATACAACTCTGTTAATTCCCATTTTAGAAATCATGTTGCTTAAATGCTCAATATTTTCATTTCTTCAACGTCTGTTCTGGTATTTACTCATTAATATTCAGCATGCTTGTGTAAATAGGTTTGTGTTTACTGATTGCAGTGATTTTTCTGCTATTATAAAACTGTTTTTCCAGAGATGATGTTTGATCTTTCTGCTTTTTGTTTTACTCTGAATTCATGGCTTATGTAATTAAGGTGCTCAAGTCAGGACTTTTACATCCGACTTCAGCCTAAACAAGATTAAACCTTCCATTAAATCCTTCCTTGACTGTTAACTTCAGTATAAAGTACAGCAAATAATGAACAGGATATCTTTGTCATGTAACAATCATCAACCACCAGACCTTCAGAATGAACTGGTTTAACTGATGCATTAAAGAAATTAAAGAAAACCATGATGATAATACAAAAGTACTTGAAGATACATAACAGATTATATAATTTACAATGGGCTGACATCCAAGCCAGACATTCCTCAGATTCCATAACCCACAGAAACATAAGCCCAACACATGACAGGGATTTAACAAAGTCCAAATGTAACACATCTTGCTAGTGTAGATTTACACCTTTTGTTATTGATCAGGCATTCACCTGGTAAATGTACCTGGAGTCTTTAAGGCTGCCATCTAAAATATATCGGTCTTTAAAATGGTGCCACAGTAGATCAACCATGTACCTTCACAGAGGATTTGATCCCCTTAAACATTCCCAGGCACACAATGGTCCAGGCGGCCAGCAGACAGCAGACGATGTAAGGATTAAACGAACCCGTCTCATCGATTGAGTCTGTGACATCCAGAGCTTTACGGTACCAGAAATATGACGTAGGGGAGCTCTTTGCACATTCTTTAACTGGTTGGAAAAGAAAAAGAAAATAATAAAACACATAATGAATAGTTTTATAACAGCAGTTAATGAAAATGATTCATGTAATATCAGATTTAAACCATTGTGTGTATTTACCAGTTACATTGCCTTCTTGTGGACACTGTTCCCAAGGTAAAGGTTGCTGAAACGAGTTCCCAAGGTAGAACAGACTCCATGCCAGGATCACATTGTAGTAAAGAGCCACAAAAAAACACACCTGAATACATTTAAAAACACAATCATTAATGGCATGAAAATTATGGGTATCAATCAGCAATCAAATACTATTTATGCAAAAAACAAAAAATCAGTTTTTCTATTCAGTTAAGATCTTACCACACAGCTGGAGTAGCCAATCCCTGAGAGCCTTGGGGAGATGTACTTCCACACCCCTATGCTACCCTGTCGAATGGCCTGACCAGCCGCCAGCTCCAGGAAGAACAGAGGAATACCCACAACCACCATAAGCAGCACATAGAGGAGGAGAAAGGCTCCTGAGAAGAGGTGACCAGCACTCAGTTAGCAGATGCATATCCTAACCCTGGTAGAATTTTAACTATATACATTTATATCATAAAGCCCTTAAGAGATGTTTGTTTTTGCAAATGAAGCAAAGTAACTTTTTAGTAAACCACAATATGAACATGTAATAAGGTCAAGGTAAGGCTACAGGAGATTTAAAAAAAAAGTGCAGTGTATTTTGATAAATTTTACCTTTATTGATTTGCATGTTTTAATTAACTATACTGAAATTTCAATGAAATATTCAGTCCAGATTCCTGATTCTCTATTTTCAGTTCCATAGTTATGTCTATATTAATAGCCTCCCACAGCTGTCTGAAAACACTGACACTGTGTTTACAACAGTGAATACTGTACATTCTGCACTCACAACATATGAGTTTGGACCCATAAAAACCCACAGGATTCTTGTCCTCTTGTACGTCATCTCATGCTGGTGATAGGAATAGCCACTCACCTCCTCCATTTTGATGGCACAAATAGGGAAACCTCCAGACGTTACCGAGTCCAACACTGAATCCCACTTGTGCCAAAAAGTACTCTATTTTACTGTTCCATCCTGCTCGGGCAGGAGGTTCAGAGGAGTCTTGTTGATTATCCTCAGTGGCATAACCATTGGGCTCCATGTCTGTGGCCCCCGTCCTGTCATCATCAGTAGGTAAGGGCTGCTTCTCCATCTAAGGCAGAGGCACAAAGGCTGTTACAATGTGAAATAATAAAAGCCTGCACTTGATGTTGTGGCCAGACTGATATAATTGTGAAATATCTGCACATTTATCCACAATAATCCAAAACATCTTTCTGAGATTTACAGCAAATATCCTGTCCATAAACTAAGACTTTTCGGAATTTGCCAGAAGCAGATGTAATTATCTGACCCCAGGAAACCTTGCCATCCAGGTTTAGTGACTTGCTTTCAGTTTTTGGTGAAGTACATGTATTTACCCTCCTATTTATGTAGTTTGCTGGTTAGTACATATTTACATAGTTGTTAAACGACTTAAAACTTTAAAAAAATTGCACTGCTAAATGAAAACTCTATTTTATTTATTTATTTATTTATTTTACCTAAAAGGAAAATTGGATGGATTTGTGTAAAACTTGAACAGACTGATCACTGTTGTTAAGTCCAGTGTAGGGTGTTTAATAACATAGAGCAGTGAACTTGCAGAGTCCAATCACGGAAATATTTTATCTTTATCAATGTGGGAAGTCCCCAGATACAGTTAGTTATTTTGTCTATCCTGGGCTTTTTAATTGAGGGGCTGATGAATCTGCTCCATGCTCAGACATAACAGATGACCATAAAAGCACCTTAATGCTGAATCCCATCTGCTGCTAACATGTCTTCTGAATCCTGTTAAATCTTACATAGGCTACCAGACCTTTAAAGTGCTACAAAACTGATGAAAACAACAGGTTCTTTGAAGGTATAGTACCTGAAACTGAAATAAAACTCAACAGAGCTATTGTTGCTATAGTCAATTTAGCATTTTTAACAGAGCAGTTTGAGATGGATTTAGTTACACAAGCTACATTTCTTCCTATGTTGCTTTTCTGTAGTTTAGTATTGTGAAGCAGTAATTCCCCAACTCTACTTCCTCCAGTATTGTGTGTTTTTTTTTTTGTTTTTTTTTTTTTTTGCAGTCAATCAGATAAAGTTTTACCAATCTCTAACCGTATTCAACGTAAAACAGGTGTAAATAGTCACTTATTAGACTGGATGAGTCCACCACACATTTATATTTAGCTAAAAACACTGATTTCATCTGGATGCCCACACAGCCCTCATCACATATGTGTAGCATTGTAACAGAGCTGTAACAGATTAGCATGTTTCAGACAGTAACACGTTGACGATTGTAATGCAGAGAACACGGAATTAAAATAAAATTTAGAAGCTCCACTGACCTGGCCACCAGGAAACGTCGGGGTAGAAGAGGAAACAGAAGAAAACAAAAGATACCGGCAGTGTTGTATGGTTTACTTGGTCGTTTATCCAGAGATAACGAGCACGTGCAGCTGTCGTCTATAAGTGTCACTATGATAAAACGCACCTCACGAGCCAAAGTTATCCTTCTGTTTCCTCGGGTTCAACTGATCATTCCGTATAGTTTCATATCGACATTATACACATACATACACAAGACATAGCTATGTTTTCCTCTATATTTAAAAACACCATTTCAGCCGCTGACCGCGTTTATCTTCTACCGCTTTATTTCGCCGTGGGTCGGTCCTTAACTTCCGCTTGATGCAATACATCCACCGGACCACACCCACCATATGATGCGTTCACAGCTCCAAAAAAAATATGAAAACGCATAATAAAAACGGCACGCCGCAGGACGACACAGGTGTTGTATCGCAATTTGACACTGAAGATATTTTTAACTTACAATTCATGTGTCTTCATATTTTCTTACCCTAAACCCTATAATTATTTCTATATATAATAATTTATCAGACTGTTTGCACTTGCCCTGCTTTCATTTGCATTGCCTTAAAGCGCAATTAAGTGACAATTTCATATTTAAAAAAATAATAATAATAAAGATTCCCATTTAGTGAAGTATTCGATCCTTTGCAGAGGGACATGCCTCAATGGAAGACTGACTGACGTTATCATTTAGGAAAAGTAGAATATACGTAGACCAACTGGACATTAATAACTACTTTCAAACTACTATAGGTATCACCTTAATATTTCAAATGACGATAAAAAAATAAAAAAAAACAGTTGCTGCTGATTCTCCTTTAAAATGAAACCCAAAAAAGATATTTACAATTTTTTAACAACCCAGTGTGGCTACGAGGGACCCTGAACGCCACATAAGCTTAAAATCCTCTTAGATTTTATTTTTCCAACACGTGTCCGTGTGGTGCCAGGTAAAGCAGCGGGCTTTCATTATTTGCCGTCCTCTGAGATCTGCGTCTTTCTCGAGAATAGAAACATTACACGTGGCAAAAATGTCCTCTTGTATATTTTATTCTGACACACTTATTTGTAGCTGTCCGGTGTCTCCTTTATCAGATCTCTCATTAAAAAGTGTTAAAATGATCGAAACGTGTAACCTGTAACGCACTTAATATAGTGATTTATCGTGTTTTCTGGAATAATCTGACAAAACTGAATGTATCAATAATCTGATGTAGCAAACTTTCGACATTCTTTCTGACACACAATGTGTTGATTGCATACTTCAGTAAGTACAAACCGTGCACAAGTGAGCGACACTACACTGCCACGAACACGCACACTGCCACGTATGCCTGCATCAGAAGCAAATAAAACACTGTTTACCCCTAATGGAAACACTTAAATAAACAACAGGTTATTTTATGCGCTGTCAAATAACAGTATGCTGTGATTACCTCGTGGTGTAAATGTTAAGTTGTTCAGTTGTCCTTAGATGTCCTTAAATCAAAGTCAACGTGGTGACTGTTCTGTCTGCTGCTGCACCTGACTCCGCCTTTCAACCTCTAAATGTTATGAAATGTGATACCCCATTTTCCCTTTTCACATGTCTATACTTATGCACAACCTAGTGTTATCATTACAGATACACATTATGGCAACAATTCCCCTTTAACAGTTTTCAACATGTAATATATGCTTTTATTAATGGTTGACAGATTTTGCAATATTCAGTTTAAATGACAACTTTGGCAAAACAAAATACATGATCCTGTTGTGTATTACATAACTTCAAGTCTGGTGTCAGTGGTGGATGTAGAAAATTTCACATGGGATGATGGTGATGGCATCAATGGTAAGATGTTGGTATATAAAAATTGCATATGTACATGAATTCAACAGACATTCTACAAAAAAAATATTTTAAAGTATTTAGTCTTCTATAAGAAGTGTTCCTAATACACAACAGAATCAAGACCAGCATTCAAATAAAACAAAACTGTATTTCTATTAAAAAAGTAAAACTATTAATAAGAAAATTTTAATATTATGCTACCAGTAAAAAATCTGCATTGTAAAAAAACAAACAAACAAACAAACAAACAAACAAACAAACAAACAGTAATTGCCTCCAAACTGTACAAAGTAGAAAAATAACACATTTAAAATCAATTTTGGTTAAGTTATTAAAGGTGATAAGTTCTAAGATCTGGAATAATGCAGTGTAATGTTATGCAGTAATGTAAAGTCTTATAAATTGGTTATAAATAATACATAAATTATGAGAAATAATATTTTAAAAAGCCATATGTTACATGTTGTAAGATCTATATTAAAAGTGCCTAATCACAAACCGATGCAATAATAATATAAGATATTAATTAAAATAGAATTAGTAATAATATTTACATGGTGGTTATAGCACTTCTAAAATACAGAGAAAAAAGACCATATATGTACTTAAGGAGAACGGCATCAGGGGTCTGAGGAAATACCACATTAAAAGAGAATCTGAAAGTTGACACTGGAGGAATTTCACAAGTCTTAACTGGGCATTTAACAGACACCTACCAGATGACCTTAGACCTTAGAAAACGTGATCCGTGCGAGGAGTCACCAAGTTCAGGAAACCAATGAGAGTATGAGATCAACCTACACTGACTGATAATCAAATGTCTATTATAAAATATTGGATCAGGGAAAGAAGATGGACAGACTTTGTGAATTGACACTACTCTGTTATTGGTCAGGGAGAGGAACGATGACCTGATGATCTGTAATCATATATCAATGCTGTTGCTTTGTTAAATAAATGAGTTAAATTGAGACCGACCCATTCTTGCTATTTATTACCTCCATAAAAGAACACGCAGGAGAAGACAGACACATAGAAGATACATAAGATCAAAGGGTAAAAGGTGCTTCTCTGACAAACTGGTGACCCCGACGTGATGGAGGAGTGAGACGACGGTTCAGACATGCCAATCCACCAGAGGTCGGGTTTCCTTGACAACAACTGGAAACATCACATCTGAGTTAAGGTAAGCAGACGCCTGTTTATAACAATGTTCTGCAATTGGCAATTCTTCAAAAATGTTGTCATAGACCTGACATCGAAGTCCAATTTGCAACCATTGATATATCATAAAAAAGGAAAGTGTGCACAGGGTTGGAGGTCAGTCCGGCTAAGAGTCCCTTCCAGTGTGGAATTCCAAGATAAAGTACCCAGTTTTTTTTTTTTTTTTTCTTTTGTTGTTTGTTTTGGCAGTTCATCTGTATCACCGTGTAATATTTTTATTGTCTGTTTTTGCTGTTTGTCTTTATCAGGGTTAACTGTGTGGGTAGTTTCCAAGGATTAGGCTAAAGTTTAGATTAGAACTAAAGTTTCTCACCAGTCCTTGTTCTGTGGGGCTGGGGTTGGGTTGTGGTGTTGAAAGTGACTGAAAAAATTCATTGTTTCTGGGAATTAACCCCAAGAATGAGACCAAAGCAATTTGGCCCAGAAGGTTGTCTCACTGAGACCAATGAATTGACCAATGGAATTATTCACAGTCATTCAGCACATGTCATATTGATAATTTATTTGACAGTGAGTGTGTAGAAAAGGGAGGTTGCATTCCGGGGGATAGGCCGACTATTTTCTGGTGGTGGAAACAGACAACACACCAGTTAACCAGTGGACTTGGACCTGGCAATAAACAGAAAATGATGCAGGAATACGATGGTAAATTTAAAGAGCTACAAGAGAATGGACAAATGAAAGGAAAGGTGTACAAAAGTGTGGTGAGAGCAGCCATGTTGTTTAGTCTAGAGACAGTAGCACTGAAGAAAAGACAGGAGGCAGAGATGGAGGGAGCACAAATGAAGATGAGGAGGTTCTCTGTGGGAGTGACCAGGATGGATAGGATCAGGAATGAGCAGATCAGAGGGACTGCACACGTTAGAGCAGACATGTCCAAAGTCCGGCCCGGGGGCCAAATGCGGCCCGTGGTCAATTTTCATCGGGCCGCAGCCTCCATCATAAAATCAATAACGTCTGGCCTGCATGTAGAATTAATACATTGGGCAGTTACCTGCGTGTTACCTGCATGTGCTAAGTGCTGCCATCTAGAGGCTCAGTTAGGAACAGCAAATTATTACTGTTATTGTGTTTAAAAATTCTGTAAATATTAAACTGCCATGGTGAGATATTTTGTAATTTGCACCCAAGAGTACAATTACTTATGTTCAACTGTTACAAAAAAGTGAAGTTAAGTGAATATTCAATTTCAATTTTCAATGTCAATTCAATTTTGATATGCATGTTTCAAATGAA
>JAPSES010000109.1:12417898-12433661 GCA_029822895.1 Maxillicosta whitleyi
CCCCCCCCCCCCCACACACACACACACACACACACCCCCACACACACACACACACACCTATACACATACACACACACACTCAAGGGCAGAGGCACAAACACACAGTTGCTCATTTAAATGGGTGCGGTTGTGTCAGTTGTGATTAACTATTTTTTTTTTTTTTTTTTTTTAACCACAGATGTAACAGAGAAGAGGGAAATATAAATGACAAAGACCTTGACCTGAACTCAGTTAAAACTAAGGACAATGGAGATGAAAGTACAAAATACAGTGAGGATGAGGACAATGCATATGCAGTAACCCTGACAGGAACCATTCAGTTTCACACTAAAACTGCATACCCTCCTGACACAACATTTAAAGAGGACATCAAACATCAGTGTGACTAAAGGCCCCGACCAAATAAACTAGGACCTGTAAACCAGATAATACAAAAAGGACCCACGAAGGGGAGTGTATCAGCCA
This sequence comes from Maxillicosta whitleyi, assembly GCA_029822895.1. Lineage (NCBI taxonomy): Eukaryota > Metazoa > Chordata > Actinopteri > Perciformes > Neosebastidae > Maxillicosta > Maxillicosta whitleyi. Next base: position 12,418,364 of record JAPSES010000109.1, read on the forward strand.
TTAAATCATTAATCAGCCATAAGAATTTATTTAGCAGCAACCATAATAACTCAAATTGTAGGTCTAAGCAAGTACTTTAATGTGTCATTCAGTAATAATCACCAAATATTTGATAAAACATGAATTTATCATCATTGACAAAGTAACAGAGTAAGAAAAAGTCAACAGCAGTTATTCAAGATTTGACAAAAATACCAAAAAGTGTTGTTCTTCGAGAAAAGTGTAAATATTTAACATACCACACTTTTCTTAATATATGAGAGTACATTATATCCAAAAATTAAACTGACAATTTTATTTTAGTTTAAAAAAAACATTAATTTATGGTAATGGAGTGAGCTGTTTGTTCTGTGTGATGAACCGTAACAATAATAATCATAGATTTTATTAGGATACTGATACAATTATTAGTCTTTGGCAACAAATGTTTCATTACTTCATTTAATACAAACCTTTCTGCTGTTTTATTTATAATTCACATTCAAAATGAAATGTAAAATATGAGATTAGACACAGGCATATATTTTCAACATATTTTTTAAGTTTCTTTGTCAACAAATGAATCAGAAATTTTGTGATACTTGTGGTCTTGAAATCTCAAGGCTCCTTACTTTAAGGCTGAAATGAGATCAAGATTTATTTTAAAAATGTACGAAAAGTTGTAGATCAGTGAGTCTTATAATAATCATTATTAATCATATTTATTTATTTATTTATCATCTTTTTCTTTTCAGGGGACAAGAGCCTCAAACTGGTCTGTCCCCAAATATTGACAAAAGTTTAATGACATAAGAGCTTAAAAATACTTCAGTATAGCTGCTAATTATAGATTTTTATGAATTAAATTTAGTTTTTCTCAACAGAATATCTAAAAGTCTGTCTAAAATGTGCTCATAAGTCCCAGTGTTCCTCACAGTGTGTCTACCACAGGAACCTGTTCTCAGTACATGGGTGTATTAGGGGGACTGAGTAAATATTTTTATCTTAGGTGGAGTCGTAGATGGGCGGGACTGCATTAGGTGACACACCTCTGCTCTGTTAACGCTATTAATACCAATGTGAGGAACAGAACAAGACATGAGACACCTGAAACTAACGTGAGGCATTTGTTCTGCATTCGGACAGGTGTTAACATCAGGAATACAGAACCGCAGACCTGGTACAAGTCGGGTAAGTCCATTTTACAAGGATCAGTCTTCATGACTTAGACATAATGAACAGCCATATGTTGGAATCAGACGCCTAATATTTAATATTTGTTACATATCGAGTGTCCATATACAGTCTTAAAAGAAGGACGATGGTTACAGGATGGTATTCAACTAGTTTTTTGTACAGCAGAACTAGTACATATTGTATATTATACAGTATTCAGTTTTTTATGTTGTCATTATAGTGTGTGACGTTTTTATCTAGAAATACGTCTGATAAATTATACAACAGAAGCACATGGTTTACATGACCAAACATCGAGGAAGTGTTAGTGATACTTGTTGCGTCTGCCTCTAGTATTGATGGTCACTGAGGAGCCATGAGCTTGAATGGTGAGATGTAGTGTATTGTTGCTTAACTGGTTGAGCGACTGAGTCCTGAAAGTACAATCCCTTGGAACTGACTTAGAGAGGCCCTGCCTGACGTAATTTCACATTGTTGAAGGGAAAGTCTGAATGACGAATGTCCTGTTGGTATGAGAAGAACTGTCAGCATCTGTGATGATGAGGTTTCACATGCAGTAAAATAGTCCCTGTTAGTGTTTGACAAATTACATCATATGGACACAAGTATTAGGACACGTTGAATTCAGGTATTTATTTTCTATCCGGTACAAAAAATAATGATACAAAACAATAATGCCAACTTGATGATTGCATTGTATTGGTTAGTTTTGGTTACATTGTTTCCAAAACGCCTGAGAGATGTTTTTAACTTAATATCTCTCAACATTGATTTTTTTTTTTAAAAAATATGTTTTTCATGCTCAAGCTGTAAATAATGTTTTTTTTTTTTTGTTTTTGTTTTTTTTTACCACAACAATCTATTTTCTTCATATCTCTCTTAGGAAGAAAATGGTAAATAGTCTGAACAGCCCTTTTTTTTTTTTACCCAGGGTGTTTTACTAGGTCTCGTATTCACACACACACACACACACACATACACACACACACACACACACACACACACACACCATGTAAGGCATTGCTAGGCCCTACTGAAAGGGATTTCGGGTTCAGGGTCTTACCCAAGAACACTGACATACGGACAGTTAGAGCCAGGATTCGAACTGCCAACCCCTTAGTCATTAAACTATCTGCTATACCAACTTTACATATTGATGTATATAAATTATATGGACAAAAATTGGAACATATCGATGCTACAGCTATGAGAGATCCTGTTTGTGCTGATTTGATTGATTGATTAATGATTGTACTTTATTGATCTCAGAGACTGAGAAATTTACATTCCAGATACAACTGATCAAGATACATTAGGTATAAACATCAATATGAATATATATAAACAATATATAAATCCATATTATGTCATTTGTCATTATTGTTTTGAATCCCAGACCCATTAGAAAAGAAACACCTGAATTCAACATGTCCCAATACTTTTGTCCATGTAGGGTATGAATGATGTTACTGATACATTCATGTCTGGCACCACCTCTGTCCTGTAAGAACCAAAAGGCATGTTTTCAAGTTTTTAACGTTATTTTTTGTGAAGGAAAATAGTTCATTTCAACATTTGAGATACATCAAGGAAAACTCCATTTGTTTCGTATTTACTTGAGGAATTTACGTGTTTGATACAGAAATTAATATCAGTAAATTATATTATTTTTAACATCATAAACTAAGGAAAATGAAGATAAGTAGAATGTAAGTTAAACGAGTATAGATAAATAGTAACGATTCACTTCTGGAGAAGGGTTAGGATAAATAAGGTCTGATCTTCACAACTTTCAAATATGTAAAAAAAAAAAAAGGCATCATGAAATTCTTTTCTTACATTTCCACTTGTCTTTATTTCATTCTTTTTACATCTTATTTCACATACATTTCTATTTCAATTCTGTATTTGATCACATATGACATTTGGAGATAGATGGTTTTGAATGGACATAAAAGAGATGAAACTCTGTCATATGAATAGTAACTAAAGCTGTCAGTTAAATGTAGTGGAATAAAAAGTGCAGTTCAATCTATGGCTCAGGGACAAAATGAGCTATTTGTCTAACACTAGTATTGTTGATGAGATAAAATAACATAAAGCGGAAATTCTCACATAAAAAACATGTACTTACTTTACAATACTTGATTCCGTGTACTTATATTTACTCCAGCACTGTGTGAGTGGACTAAAGGTCCTGCGCCAACACCCACTGTGACACCTTTAACATTTCCTGATAATATAACAACAGTAACGTCTACATTTAATATCGCTCCATTTTTTTTCCTCTGGGTTTAGAACCATTGATCAAAGGATGACAAACATTTCACGTCATCTCGTCAACGTAAGTACCTGTTACTGCACATATACCTAAACTCTACCTGAATACTCATTTTAATAACCTGCATCGTGACTCTTTACTGTATATTCACTTTTTTTTTTTTTTTTTTGCAGCACCTCCTGACGTTTTCCCTCCAGGATGGGGATGTGAAAAGTGTGGAGGAGGCCCAGGCCCGTCTGTCGTTCCTTGCTGAGAACAACAAGCTGTGGAGTCAACAGATGTTCCTCGATGTTGGATCAGAGGCCATTCATCTCACAGACATACAGAGCCAGGTACGAAAAACAGATAATGGTCCCACGGTTGAGGTTTTGGATCAGTGTAAGAGTCTGAATAGCTCATATGTAGAAACTGATGACCATACAGCCGGAATAAAATGGTTTTGTATGGTACTTGTTATTTTACCACTGAAATGATTGTGACAATGTGATTTATTCTTGCGCTTGATTGTCGTCTTTTGGTGCTTCACGTTGAGTTTTTTTTTTTTTTTTATCGACATTTGTCTTTTTTCTCTTCTCAAATCCTGGTGTTTTTCATTTTTGATTTTTCCTTCTGATAAAATGGAGCGCAGCTGCCATTCGTCAGTTATAACTGAATGTGTATTCCTATGTATGTTTAAATGTAATCTTGGGTGGTTGTAACTGGGGGGTAATTTCATCGCTCTGAAATATATACAATGATAATAAAGTCCTGTTCTATTCTAAAAAGTGCAACTGGGACTCAGTCTGTAATTATTGCACTTGGATAAAGGTGTTTACTGAGGAATAAGGAATATAAGGAGGAATGTGACTGAAAACAAAATTATTTCAACTTTATGGACAACAGTGTGTTATTGTCCTGAAAGATCTGAGAAGCAATTGTCATCTACTTGAATCTGATTGGTTGTCAAGGAAACGCACAAATCAGAATCAGCAAGAAATTTGGCTTCAGCTTTTCTTTGCTCACAAGTTTTAACATGAACCCAAAACAACATGAATCCAATCACACTTGAACATAGACCAAAAATAGACAAATATTCAACTAGAGACAAGGACCACAATGGGATGACATTTACAATGGACCTGATATTAACTTACAGTTGATTTACAAAAACAATTTGTCATAAAATAAGGAGGTTCTGAACATAATGGAACAAAAAATGACTGAAACGACCAACAGTTACAAAGATGCACTTTGAATGGACTTAGCTGAAAGATAATACATAATAAATATTGTTTATTTAACTGATTTGTTACTAATGACAACATACCAACCATAATAAGAACAAAGTGTTTTCTGGGTTTAAGGCATTGAACACATATCATATAAATTACATATCTATTATGACATATTTCACATTAGTTAAACTACACTGTTCCCCATAATGTGTTGTTTTCAGATATAAACCTCTTTTCATTCCTATTTGTACACATCTGTAACAGTGGCAGCTCATCAACAGAGGGCACTAGGGTGCTACCCCACCTTTCTCACATGAAGAAGATGGTTGGAATCGCTTAAAATAATTTTACAAAAACATTAATATTTAATTAATCGTACTAAAGCCAGTGAGTACAGGGTATAATCTGCATTCAAGTGTAGTTTAAAAATGTTTTTGATTGTTTAATGAACAAGTCAATCCATGTGTTTCCTGATTGGGGCGGAGAACCTCATAGACCAGGGGTGGGCAATTCTGGTCTTCGAGGGCCGGTATCCTGCATATTTTAGATCAGTGGTTCCCAAGTCTGGTCTTCAAGTACCCCTATCCTGCATGTTTTAGGTATTTCCCTCATCCATCACACCTGAAAGCCATTTTATCATCATCAGGCTCCTGCAGAGCTGGATGATGAGCTGATCATTAATTGAACCAGGTGTGATGGAAGAGGAAATATGTAAAACATGCAGGATAGGGGTACTTGAAGACCGGACTTGGGAACCACTGTTTTAGATCTTTCCCTCTTCCATCACATCTGGAAGCCATTACACATGTTCTCAGGCTTCTGCAGAGCTGGATGAGGAGCATCTAAAACATGCAGGATACCGGCCCTCCAGGACTGGAGTTGCCCAACCCTGTCATAGATTGTCATTGTACTTATACAAGAGATATGAGAGTCTCTGGGCACAAAAAATTGTGCCAAAGCTCCGCCCACTATAGCTGAAGTGACGTGCTGGTCAAGGCAGACGTCCATCCTCCAGGAGTCAGGGTCTGCTCTAGGTTTCTGCTGTTAAAAGGAAGTTTTTCCTCATCACTGTCGCCATTTACAGGTGTTTCCTCCTGGAAGGTTCTGTTGGGTTTCTGTAAATTGGCCTCAGAATCTGTACCAGCTCCACATGTAAAGTGTTATGAGATAACTTCTGTTATGATTTGGCGCTATATAAATAAAATTTGATAGTGGGTTAGGGTTAGGGTTGGGGTTAGGGTTAGGGTTAGTGTAAAAATAGTGATGCATGATACTTCAGTGTATCCTATATGTGGTTATCATGCAGCTGAATACTGACTTGGATACTGTGCCCCACCAAAAACTAATTTCACCAGCTGCCACTGATCAGTAATCACCTTTGACCAGGTGCAATGATTACACACTGAATCCTAGTTCCACTTTATCACATTATCATGATTGTTTCATAACAAGAGGTAAAAATATTTCATTCCAACGTTACGGTCAACAGTGTATGATTGTCTTACAAATAAGTAAAAGCTATAATGAGAAAAATGGCAGTAGAACAAAATAAAAGATTAAACACCAAATGTGTAAGAAAAGTGTTAAGTGTGTATAAAAAGGCATATATCATAGGAATGATGGTGATAAAACAAGGTAAATTAAAATTTGTATTTTTTTTATTTTTAAATACATAAAATCAATTATTCCTGTAAGAGTGACCTTGTGTTTCCTTGTTCTCATTCAGGACGAGCTGGAGACCTATGCTTTCAACTCAATTTTCCGCTGTGACGCCATTAACAATGAAAAACACTTCCCATCGCTCCTTCTGCTCATCTGCCAAAGTACTCAGCAGAAAAAGCCGGATATTCACTTCTTCAGCTGCGAGGCTGTGAGAGTGAGTAACACCTGAACGATTCCACACCAGACATCTGACGTGTGACTGAAACTGTCAGAGCCGTTCAGGTTTTACTAGTGATGCCACTTCCAGATTCTCCTTCTTCTTTTGCAGGCTGAGCGGATCTGTGATGACATCTCACGCGCTGTTTCAGGTTCTGCGTCCAGTAAGAGGAGTAAGAAGCACCCTGATGACTTCAGGTACAGTAAACACAACCGTGATGATAGCACGGAAACACCAAAAACAAAACAGATTGTCAAAGTTGGTGGCTAAATCTGAAAAAACAAAAAACAAAAAAACAATGCAAAATACCTGAGTTATATCAAAACTTATTTTTGTGTCAGTTTGTGTACACGGCAAAAACAGACCCACATAAAATAAGACATATATTCTGAACAATAACCAATATCTATATCAATAATCTGCAAATAAGTTACAAACCTTTAGCTAGGATACATTTTTTAATGGTAGAATAAAAATATAGTCACTGAAAAATGATAATAAGAGGGGGAGAGGCTAAATTGAAGAAATTTACGCATATTATGAGCAACAAACCCCAATTTTTTTTAAGGTATTGAGAAACTGTAAAGTAGTTTCACTCCTAAAAGAAGGAAAACAGATCATTATTTTACCTTGTAACAGTTTAAATCTGCTTAAAACTGGTTAAATCTCAACACTGAGTCACTTATTATAACTAAGTTAGATGTATTTGCTTAAAATTAGGTCACTGTTCTAATTAAAAACATATTTGACAAGATCAGATTTGGCATTTTTACTTTCCTAAAATTATTTATTTATTTATTTATTTATTTATTTGCGGTGTGTTTGCAATACGTACTGTATGTTCCATAGGGACACGAAAAGAAAAGAGGAAGCTAAATGGCAAAACAATAAACTGTGCAAACAAAGTGCACATAATCCATTATAATTCACCCCTATGTACCATTACACTGTTTGCTTTTCTCTGCTATTACTGCCATTGTGTCTTTTATTTCCCACTGAATCAAAGTCACTCAGCGGTCTGAGGGAGAGGAGACAGAGAGGACAGTGTAAACAGCTGAGAGAGGGAGAAAGACCCGTTTTACCGGTTTCCACATAACTTAAGAAGGTGTGACATAGATAACACGGCCATTGTGACAGAAAGCAAGGAGAGAAGCGGAGTGATGACGGCGGCGGTGTGTGAGCTCAAGGCCTGAACAGAGATCTGAAACCTATAGAGTACATGTGAAGGACAGATGGAATAAGACAGACAGTGTTTGGATGCATTTGTGTTTATTCAGAAAAGCTACAGAGACACTGATCGGTAAGTGCATGTGATGTGAGAGAGCAAGAATCTGAAGTTTGGACCTTTTTAGTGGCGTATTTTACAGACACACCTGTTTGAAAGGAGAATATAGATGGAAGGGTTTCATTGTGATATAATGGTGGACACATGACAAAGCACATTCAGGCTGTTTATTATACTTTGTCAGAGGCATAAGGGCAACAGGATTGAATTTCAGAGGCTCCACATTAGATTTACAGAGGGCACTGTGTAATGCAGGTGACTGTCCACGGCTGTGAGTTTGTTTGACTACTTTAATCCCTCCCTGATGGATGTTTTCTGGGATGGTCATTCTATCAACAGTTGTCAGTGGTGAAATGTAACTTTTCTCAAGTATTACCTGTTGAAGTTCCTTCTACTTCATTTTTTTTTTGTTTTTTGTTTTAATCTTAATTAAGCAGCTTTATACATATAACAATGCTTTTATCATGCATGGCAGCTTTAGTTAAACAGCGCATTACAAGTTGTCACACCTGTCTTGTCAAAGCCAAAAGCCAAATTAGCATTGGCGTTGAATGTTTGTGATTAGAGGTGTATAATTAATCAAGTCACAAAGAGTTTTGTGAAGTCAGCTTTTCATGAGCTCAGACAAACAGGCCTATTTTTAGCCTGTTTTAATGATGTCTTTCCTAGTGAATCCAGGTGATTTTTCATTAAATAAAGCAGCTGTAGTTCTGAGAAAGTGGATTAAATGTTCCTTTATGGGTTGACATTATCCTTTATATTTCTTTAATAAAATAAATGCTTTAAACAAGGATTAATATTGCAAAAGGTTGCAATTTAAAGGTTCAGTGTAATGATATTCCTAAAAGGTTTTTGCATTTTTTTTTTTTAATACTAATTTAACTTCATATGTTTAAGTTGAAGAAAACAAAGATTAATCTGTCAAATTGATGATGAATCTATGTATTTCTTAAGAACCAAACTAATAGAAGAAAAAAAGAATGGTCAGTCAATGGTGAGTAATGTTTTAAATCCTTTTTGGATTATTATTTACACACATGGTGTTTATCAGTTCAAATATATATTCTAAGGGTCAGGAAAGTGTTAATTAAGTCGTAAAACTGTCAAAGTGTCAGACAGTGGGAACATGTAAACAGAAAGACCACATGACTGAAAGTTGCAGAAGTAACGTCATCATAACTTTCTCACCAGTCTGGTCAGAGCTGCTGAACATGTCAACATGAGCAGATTTACAGTTTTTGTTACTTATTTAAGATATTTTATCTCGTTCTCAAAGGTCCGAGTTAAGTGCACTGAGGTAATGGTCATTTTGGTGCTGTGTGCAACAGGACAAACAGTCATTTCCCATTAAACTACATGTCACTTTGCTATGTTTAACACCAACTGCAACTGTCTTCATATGTAAGACTGTACTTTAAATAGACAGACATCATATGTTTAACCCATAAAAACACAAACATTCGCTGTCGACCAAAACCATCTATTGACCTAAAATGTTTAATACCTGTTCATTCACTTATCCTATCAATCCATGTAAATAACTGGTGTAAAATACAGTCTGTCTTTTCATGGTCATCAGATATGACCCATTTGGATGCTCAGAGGCTCCTTAGTTACCATGGAAACACCATCATCTTCTACAACACTGACTCACCAGTAAAACCTATGGAGTTGGATCAATGACAGTGGATGGACACACTTTGTTTATGTTAATTTATTGATATATTTCCTGAAAAAAATCCAGTTTTTCTTCAGTTCTTATTGTTTCTGATATAATAACCCTCAACTTCAACTTTATCTACATGATCAGTGAATGAAATATAGGAAAATACATGATTTATTTATTTATTTATTTTAAAGAAAACTCAAAATACAGAGGATACTATTAGAATAAATTATGATAAATCACTTAAGGCTAAAAACTAGAGAAAAATAAAATGTAAAAATACCACTGGTGGCAAATGGTGACAATTCAAATGATGACCCCACCAGTCTGTACACTCAAATCTCATTCATAGTATTTCCCATCATGTGACTTTTCACTTTTCCTGCAACTGTAAAGGTGATAAACACTTTTGACGATCCCTTATGGGGTAACGTGATTCCTACTAATTTTGAAGGTAAAAAGACACTTATATGGATTCTGTTGAAACTCCACTATTATAAGGCCTGTTTTCCAAGTTCACAAAATACTGACAGCAGCTACAAACAAAAGACGGTCCTATAGTGGATTATCTTAAACATGTGTATCACTACAGCACCACACACATGAACACAACAGTGACATAAACCCATAAACATCATATATATTAATAAAGCTCAGAGAAGCATTTGCTACTTTAATTTTTTGTGCTTTCATTACATTTAGCTTTTACTTAATTGGGGGTGTTATTTTACGATGCCCACTTATATTATATTTGCTTCAGTAAAGCATCTAAACATATCATCCGCTTCTTTTTTTTCTTTTTTCTTTCAACGTGAGAGTGTTGGTGTTAAAAGTAGATTCTGTTTTCAACCTTCAGGAGTGGAAAAGAGATGAATGAGCCCTATGATATCCCATATCCCCCTATCCCACATGCTCCAAATCCACCACCAGCCAATCCTCCACCTTATCCTGGACCCAGAGGTAAGGATGAAATCAAACCCATAAAAGCATTTTAATGTGGAAGATAGAGAAGGTAAGAAGTGAGAGTGAGTTGCAAGGCGCACAGAGATATCATTGTGTGTTTGTGTGTGCAAGGGGGTGGGGGTACACAGGGGTAAAGAGGCCAGGAATTCTGAATGCAGGAAAGACCAGGGAGCCATGAATGAAAATGGATGAACTGAATCCTCTCCTCTCTTCCACAACAGCCAACGGAGGTGTGAACGGCGGGCCTGATGTCGCTTTCATGCGAGCGGAGAGAGAAGTGGTAAGCGGTGCGGCTCGTTTTCAGTCACATCTGACGTTTGTAAGTCCGTCATGTCGGAGGAGAATGAAAAACCCACTTCTGTCTCCCTCAGGGGATCCTCAATCACTGTTTTGATGATATCGAGAGCTTCATGGCCAAGCTGCAGCAGACTGCGGAGGCTGCCACGGTGCTGAACCAGAGGAAGAAGAAAAAGAAGAAAAGCAAAAAACAAAGTGCTGAGGGTAAAAGCAGAAACATTTATAAATCCATTCCATACAAATGTAACTTGATTGACTGGATTTCCTAATCTAGATTGTGCTATGACTCACCGCAGACACTGATAGTAATCTAATGTATTTTCTGAACAATACTAGAGGATTTACTGACTGCAAAGGCCCGTCCACCACCAGAGGAGGAGTTTATTGATATCTTCCAGAAATTCAAATACTGCTTCAGCCTGCTGGTGTGTATTCAAAGTGTTTTTTTTTTTTTCTAAATATTTTTCCATACAATATTAATTTGCAATATATTGTTATTTCTCTCTAGGCCCGTCTGAAATCAACCATCGCCAATCCCTCATCAGAAGAGCTTGTCCATCATGTATTCAAGCCTCTGGATATGGTAAGTCAGTCAAACAGGAATATAAGACAGGATTATGAGTCTTTATCACATGTTGTTACAGATGAAAATGAAGCGTTATGTGGTGTTTCGATTTCTGGTTTTATTGGTGCAATAGTAGTTTTTGTTTGAAGAATTTCCTGGTTCTAGAATCCGTCAGCCCTCTTTGCATTTTCAAGTGCATTTCAGGAACAGGTTGAAAGAATGTCAAAAATGTGCCATTGACATTGTCGGTCGTATCTGCTAGTAACTGAGCGAGCTGTCTGACAGGACAGTAGCTGCATTTTACAGAATGTACTTAAGGTTAATAGATTACCCCGATAAAACTGTAAAATGAGTTTGTAGCACAAATGTTTGATGAAGATAACATTTTACAGAGTCACTAGCATCAATTAATGTTTCACCATCATCCCTCACACTTCCCCAGTACCACCCTTTTGTCCATATATGGTCACTTCTGGTTCCAAAAAGCCAGCAAAGTGAAAACACCATTCAAAACTCTGATGGGTGACATTAAAATAGCTCAGTTTACGTAGATGCCATTGTCTTAAAGTGAACACATCAATATGGATGTCGGCCAAACATTCCTATTTGTCTGTTCATAAATTCAAATCATTGAGTTGGAACTCATTCACAGATGGTGTAATGAAATGTTAATTAGGGTTGTTTTTTTTTTTGTTTTTTTTCATTATGGTGTTGGGGTTTCAGCTCCGAACAGAGAGCTTCATTCACACTCTGAATCAGTTGCAAATGAAAGATCCAAACTGTGACTGCATGTCCCAGAATGCATTTCAAACATGCACCAAACACCAAAAAAAAGGAGCTGTCGTCTGTTTCATCCAGTAAATTTATTGTAGTTCGCCATCAGCTTTAACTCTTCTGAGGCAAACAGCAGCTGAGGCTCATGGGTAATGTAGTATTTAGGCTCAATGAATCGTTTTGAATGGCACACACACTTTTTATAATAACCAGATTCTCTATTAGCTTTCAATTTTTCTTTATCAGTAACACTTTCATGTGTTGTTTTCAATGGCAGGAAAAGTGGTGCAATATATAGACCTAAACAACAAAAATAATAATAAAAACTGCAGTGACTTTCAGTGAAATTCTCACTTCAAACATGAAAATATTCACGTTAATAAAACATTTGTATCGGTTAAAACCTATCTGTAACTGTTTTCAGTGGCCTTTTCATCATTCATTCATGCATCTGTCAACAGTAACACAGCGTTACTGACCTGATTTACAGCCATTTTGTCGGAATGAAATGACATAACATGAATATACGTCATTAAATGTAAGGCGAATGGAACTGCGCCGCGTTATCACATCTGTAAACATAACTCCTGCCCGAGTCACATCATATAGATTTTTATCAGCAACATCTACTTCACCACATTATTAACGTAAACCCTTTCCTCACGTTGTGATGGAGTAACTACAAGCACCAAGAATTACATATAATGTGTTTAAAATAAGGATATGAGCAGGTTGTCGCTGCGCTGTCACTGGGCACCACTGATATACGTGGAAAATAACTGTAAGCGTGTGTCAGGTCAAAATAATGGAAAACAGTCAGTGTAATAACAATCACACAAACCTTAAGTCCTCTCAGTATTTACAAAAGGCCGTTCTCTGTGTGATAACCTACATGAGACGCCAAACACTTGATAAATGCAGCAGTTGTTTAATCTCATGGCAGTGTTTGTGTGCAGGAATGCTTTCTTGGAGCATACTTTGAGCTGCAGTCTCCTATTACTGAAAAGGCTGTGACTGCTTTTCTGGACTGTGGAATTGAATTGTAACGCTGGCGTACCAGAAAAGAAAAGATCCTTCATGACTTTTTTTTTTTTTTTATCAGCAGCGCCATAAGATTTACAATATATTTATTAGACCTAATATATCATTTTATAAAGAAAGTGGAGGAAACCAAAGTATTTGTAAAATAAGCAAAAAAGAAGCATAAAAGACGTGATGAGACATGAGAAGATAAATGAGAAACCTGAGAAAAATCAACATTAGATCACACAGAGGTCTAATGAATCAGAACAACACGAAACACGCAAGTGCTCTCCTATTATTTTTGCACATTTCTACATTTTATTTAATCTTGTGGAAGCTAGAAACGGCGCATTATGAACAAAACGAGAGCAGCGGAAAATATGAAAAACTAAAAAGAACTAAAACAATACAACATTTTGCAAGTATTTTCGCTGATTGAAATTATTCCTAAACAGAAAAGAAACATTTATTACATGATAATGTTAATTATTGCGCTATAAATGTATACAGAGCAGAATGGTTGTACAGTGGTTAACATTAGGTTTGACCCCAGCAGCAGGTGTGTAAATCTGTGTATGAGACACATTCAGAGTGTACTTGACCTTCACCCATAGTTAACCAGGAATATGCTCTAACACCACGGAAAACTAAAGGACTACACGGTGTAGAAAATGGATAAAAATACATCACAATAGATGTCTGGAAAAAGATATACCACATTAGATATCATTAACCCTTTAACCCCTGAGACATTATTCCAGGTAAAGATGCTGCTGTGAATTTGCATCTGTTTCAGTGTCATAAAAGCTGCCGTATGTGTTTGTGTTCCTTCAGTGGTTTTGTTTTACTGAGCATTTTAGGGTCAAAACAGGTGGAATAACAGAAAAAGACAACAAGAAGAACTTAAGTTTGACATTTTTTTTGTAAATAAGGCATTAGAATGTACATCAATAACAGATTTAGGATGTTGATCATGAACTGGAACATACTGAACAACAACCAGGATTTTTTTAAACTAAATCAGTTCAGGTCCTTTTTGGTCCAAAAAAACCCTGGAAAACTTGGTAAAAACACAGTAAGATAGAAAGCAAAAGAAAAATCAAGACAACACTGCAAACGGTTAAAGAAAAAGACAAGGTAAATCTTGTAAAAAAAAAAAATTAAAAATTAAATAATAATAAATGAATAAATAAAATAAATCACACATTCAGAATGTTCACTGAAGACACGTTAGGGGTTAAAGGGTCAATGTTGGATCATCCAGTTCTAGTAGCATGTACAGGAATAATTTCTGAGCTCATCTCAGATATTTGACGTGAACCATCCTTCATGGAATTTCAGGTGTGTCTGCTATAGCTTGAAATAATGTTAAAGACCTGCTGCCTGCCTATTTCCACTCTATGAATCATCTTTTTTAATGAACAGAATTCAAAGCCTGATGGGTGTGTTTGATGTGTGTATTCAGGCACGCCCAATTGGAAACACCATAACTTCCAGAAGTGCTTAAGCGTTGGGTTTTGTGTTATCTGGGTGTTTGCAGATGGTGAAAACGACAAGCGGTCCAGGTCTGGGAGCCTCGGTGTCCAGCCCTGCTCTGACCAGCTCCGCCGTGTCCCTGCTGGAGGAGAACCTGAACGAGGAGGAGCGGCAGCTGTGGACGTCTCTGGGTCCAAACTGGACTCTTCCTCGGTCAGTGCGAGCATCGCCGTCTGAGGCCTTCAGTGTATAAATCTAACAAAAGTTAGTTTTGTGCAGAAAAAGTCCAAGCAAATGTGATCGAAGTGTCGTCGAAGACATTTCAGAACCTTTTCACTTTTACTTGAATAAAACAGATTCAGTACTTGTCCTTTTTTGGACACAAGCAGCTGTACTTTAACTGGAGAAAATGTGTATTTGTGATAATTTTTCTAGCTTTTGCTTCACTTATTATTTTCATTTTCATTATAAAATGTCACATGTATTAATCAAAATGGAAGTTCATTTGACATTATTATTTTTAAGTATCTACCTCATAACGTAACATTTTTAATGGAGTATTTTACAGTGTTTAATTATCTCCCACGTAAGTGCAGAGCTATATGTGTTTGTGTCGCTTCCAAAGCCGCGTCCGCCTTGAACTTTGTCCGGAAGATTTCTCTAAGGCTATTACTCCGATTTTCTTCAAACTTTGCATGA
>JAPSES010000109.1:12437338-12449769 GCA_029822895.1 Maxillicosta whitleyi
ATTGGTATCGGATCGGAAGTGCAAAAAAATATCGGTATCGGATCGGAAGTGCAAAAACCTGGATCGGGACATCCCTAATACCTCTAGACATGTGGAAACAAAGAATAAAAGCACA
Organism: Maxillicosta whitleyi; assembly: GCA_029822895.1. Lineage (NCBI taxonomy): Eukaryota > Metazoa > Chordata > Actinopteri > Perciformes > Neosebastidae > Maxillicosta > Maxillicosta whitleyi. The sequence goes on from JAPSES010000109.1 coordinate 12,437,454, forward strand.
TGTGCATCCGTTTGAATGTGAATACAGTATTTCAGGTGCATGTCTACAACAGTATCATCTTTAGTTATGCCTCATTCTCTTCTCTGTACCCTATTTATTATTATTATTGTTATTATAAAGTACTTTTCACTCAAATTAATCTGAAAAGGCTACAGTGAAAAAAATAGTAAAATACTTGATGTAAAACAAAATATCATGGTGGACCATCAAAACACGTGGCTTAACAGGAAAGTCTTAAGCCCCTTTTGAAGGAGTTTAGTGACTGCAAAACTCTGAGGCCTTCTGGGAAGGAGTTAGAGAACTTGGACTGTAAAAGGTGACATGTACTTCCTCACTATTTTCCTGGTTGCAAGTAAAATCTGTCACCAAACATTAGCTTAAGACCATACCCCCCTGGAACGTAGGCCTTTTTATAGGGATCATAAATTATATATACACTCTGGAAAATATGACACATGCACTTCAGCTCAAGAAAGACTAAGGGTAATAGTACTGCAGCAGGTAGTGTTCAGGAAACAATGACTAGGGACTTGATTTTACTGGGTTGTCTCCCATGCGTCATTGGGAAAATTTCTATAAATAAATGTACCAATACTTATTTGTCTTCAGCATTTTTCCTCACACAGAGAAAAAAAAAGTGTGTTATTATAACATTAATAAACAAAAAAAAAAAGTCATTGATATTTCCAGTAATGTTCTAGCTCAGAGAAATCTGTATTTAGCTCAAAGTAATTATTCACTGCATGTGATGATGTGCAAATGTTCCATTTACTGTCACTGTTTCACAGTGGACCTCATGTGCTGCTCTGAAATTAAAAAAAAAAAACACTACCATGTCTCATCTCTTGGAACGTCTTCTGTTACTGTTCTGTCTGACAGACTCTTGGCGACAGAAACCACATACTGTGTTCAATGCAAGTAATTTACTGAAATGTGAAACATCCTAAAATAAACATGGAAAATTATTATCATAACTTATTTAATCTTTGACGACACTAAAGTGAAGTAGTGATATATCCGAGAGGACACTGAATTTAGTGACAAAAACAATTCCAGGAACACAAATTAATTACACTTAGACCATTGGCAACAAGTGGTGATGTAAAGCCAAAAGAAAAAAAAACAAAAAACAATACAAGGCTAATCAATAAAGTAACCATCATCTCAGCAGATACAACCCCTGTGAAATTTGTCCAAGTGGTTTCTTCAGTGGAATTCAGCACTGTGTGTGAACAATGATATTTTATTTACTTGTGTTTGGAGCTCTGCTCATGGCTGTGACGGTGGCCTCGGCTGCGGGAGCGGCTGCGATGCCGCCTTCTCCTCTCCCTGGAGCGCGAGCGAGAACGGCGCCTGTCTCGTGAAGAGGAGCGTGAACGCCTCCTTCTGCGGTCACGAGAACGGGACCTGACAAAAAACACCGGCATCTCTGTTATGAACATCAATTAGAAACTTCATTTAATCTGAGCAGTTGACTGATTTTTTTCTACAGGTTTCAGATCGTTGAAGACTTAGGGGCTGATGATGCTCCCGATGTTTACAAACAACAGCACTAGGGGATGGCAGCTGTTTGCGTTTATGGCTGCTTCGTTTCTCTAAATTCTAATGTGAGTAATGTCTTTATACCAACAGTTATTTAAGCATTTTCTTGTGGAATGCGCAGCACTTAAAAGTCAGCAGGCTTCACCCCATCTTTCATGACCTTTCAACATTCCACTTTAAACTTTGAAGACCTGCAGAGATCCTGTAGTACTAATTGTAAATTTCATTTTACAAAAGTGGGACATCTTCCTTACCTTCTATGCTCTCTGCTTCGAGATCTGGTCCTGAAATTTGGACAGAAAACAGTCATTTATTGGAACATGAAACAGACAGGGCATTGAATAGTTGCTCTTCAACAGTCATGTCACTGATGCCACTAACCTTCTCCTCATTCTTTCCTCCTTCTCCCTCTCTTCTCGTCTCTTTAAGCGCTCCTGGTTCCTTTTCTCTTGCTTGTCGACGACAGTTTTCTGAGCAAAATAAACAAGTAATAACACATTAAAAAGGAAGGAAACATCCATTTTCATTTTCAGATTTGTCATAACCCATTCAGTTTTACATACACACTCATTAACAGGCGACACATACCTTTAGTTGGTCCAGTTTCTCCCTGATCTGGATGAAGCCCAGATGAAGCTTCCCTCCAAAGTGGTCAGCCAAGCGGCGGTCATTGTCATGCAGACCCAGATAAGCAGAACACACTTCACACACTCGCAGCTTCTGTTGTTGGAAGCTGGAGGCAGGCATGGAGTTTCTGTACTCTTCCTAAAGAGGACAAAGATAAAACAGGAATGCTTTAACAATTCAGAAACCCCTCGACTGATCGATAAGACTTGACTGATCCCAAACTAGACCCATCCTCACCTCTGCATCCTTCTTCTTGGTGCGGACTTTCTCTACCTCCTGCAGGACCTTCTGAGCCTCGTCCACATTCCCTTCAGCTCCAAGTTGCTCAGCCTTGGCTAGAAGTTTCCCTATTTCTTCATTCAGCTCATGGACTTTCTCTGCCTACAACAGAGCCACAGAAAATAAAATGTACACATTACTCTGTCTGCAGGGTACAGAGGGGTCAGAAGCTGCATGTTCAGGAAATGGTTTTCACTCGCCTTTGCTGCGACTTCAGCGCTGATCTCTTCTTGAGTCTCAGCCAAACGTTTTTTGGCCAGTTCTGTCCTCCGGTCACAGTCAGCAATGAACGACTCCAGGTGATCGACCGCCTTGAAGAGTAAACAAAAGTACATAAGAAATAAAATAAAAAAAACAACATTCTGTCTTTAATATGATATGGGATATGATCAGCAGCTTATTTTTATTTACTTACGTCAAGCTCAAAAAACAGATCTCTCTCCTTGGAGGCAATTTCATAATCTGCTCGAAGTGCCAGGTCATGAATCTTCGTGCACTCTCCTAGGTCCATACGCTATCACCAAGACACAAGAGAAAAGAAAAGGTGTATTCTGACCTACTTTGTTTCCTCCATTTAAAAACAAACCTGTTTGTTTCCCCAGAATGTCCAGACCAAATAAGTGGACCAAAAACACCTAGAAGAGGTGGTTTTGTTCTGTTCACAAACAGACTCTGGGCCAGTTCACTTCTGTGTGAATGTACAGTAATTGGCCTCGAGCCAAAACAAACCAAAAAAACCATGTGTCTTTCTGTGTTTGATGAATCAACATAACTGTGTAGCACCAGTGGCAATCAACAAAACAGGAAGTAGCTGCTCCACAGAGCTAATAGCAGCAGCCATGAGGCGTGGACAAACATGGAGCAATGAGGAGATTGAATGTCTCATTGACATTTGGTCCTACTGCATGTATGACCTGCATAACTCATCAACACCCACCATTTCTGATTCACCCTACCCCTCACTTTTCTGCCCAACGCCAGCGCAATTTGTCACATGCGTGCTTCTGTTTACAACTTTTGGTCCACTAGCAAAAAGCACAAAGAGAATGCAATCAGACCCAAACAAAAAAAAAGGCTGGGTTCGATTCGAAAAAAATAATAAAAAATAAGCAGACCAAAAGACTTTCCAGATGTGAATACACCCTTAGATTAACACTCATCCAAAAAGAGCTAAATAAACTTCACTAAAAAGAAGCAGAGACAAGAAAAGCTAAGGGAAGAACACTCACGTTATATACATGGACTACTTTTGCAAAACAACAGTATTTTATCAGATAAAATGAACAAACACTGAGGCGGCAGCTTTGCCTCAGGAGGGTGCACAAACTGAACAAACCCCTTCCCCTTGTCCACATCCTCAGGGAAAACACTAAATTCCAAGTTGCTACCATTGACCACTTAACAAAAGTGTGAATGTGTGGGAGATCCTTGAGCTGTACATGACATGCAAAATACACAGGGCATTTGTTGAGTAGATGTGCTGTGGAATGTAACTTAACTGGCTCCACCTACAGTGCACGTACAGTGTGGATGGACAAAAAATAGGGAAGCTGTTTTTTATACTCCATTTTCATCTTTAGGATGGCACTGTGAAATATCTGCTAATCTTGGAGGTTATGTAGTGTGTGTAACATCTACAGACGACAGTATATAAGGGATCCAGTTACTAAGAAACCACAAACTAGCACCGGCAACATGGTAACCAAGAGTGGGAGAGAGGGAGTTCAATTTCTTATCTTCTCTCCACTTATGGTATTCCCTGTTATTCAGCCGGTTGTTTCAATCTCTTATCAGCTCATGACTCAAATAACAGGAAACTGTAACTGAGCTAAAGAGTCAAACCAACTTAGTAATAAGAAAACCACTGCCTGTTTTGTGACAGTTTTACTAAATAATGTGAACACTTTGCGGTCACTAAATGGTCAAGTACATCTCAGTAAAAAATAAAAATAGAGGACTGCTCTATTTTTATGTTTCAGGCCAGACCTAAATAGAGAATACAGAGTGAACACACAGCCCTAATGTACTACTTCCACACCTGGTGTAGTCCATCTCATTGACTACAGCGGGAGTCTATGATGTGTAATTCCCTCTGTAATCATTATGTGCTGTCAGATTGTGCGCAAATGAGTCAATATGACATTGTAAAGTAATCCAATTGATAAGAAGGGATAAAAACTAAATGCAATCACTTATGATAAACTGATATCAAATTAATGGACTGGATTAACTTGGTACAAGAATAAACACTTAGCTAATATGACATTCATGTATTTCCTTGGATAAACACTTTTTGGTAAATGTTTGTAATATTTAAAAACTTTTCCAAATGTTATTCCCCAGCTTGAATCACTTCAGTATCATTGTGAAGCAGAAAATGGCTGATGTTGCAACTGAAAAAGTTGAGTGTCCTATGTTTTAAGTTTTTTTTTTTTTTTATAACTTGATATTAGCTTTATATTTAGGTGCAAGGACCTTGGTGGCAGCCTACTTACAGTTCCAGAAAGGATGTCATGCGGACAGCAGTTGAGAAGATGACTTTTGCAGACTCGCTCATCAGTGAACTTGACCCTCTGCCGTGTCTCATCCCCTGAAACAGTCCAAAAAAACAACCAGTGAGAAAGCCCTCACATACTTGTTATCATGGTCGACGTATCCAGTGCTTACATACGTTACTGTAACTGCACTACATTCATGGGGCTGACATGTCACTAACTGCACTCAGGGATGTTTATTCCCCTCCTAAGTGAGTTTAGTTTCTCATCATAAATCCTATACAAAGCAACTTTGTCAGCCTAGAAATCTAAGTTATATTATGAAACGTGGAGGGTTCTTCTTGTCTATCATATTTCCTGTTATATGTTTTCTTACCTTACCGACACTTTACATGCAGGAGCCTACAAGTTTAACTTGAGGTAAGGCTCCATGCCCACTCTGTAAATGTGGTCCACCAGGGAGATAATACTACAAGTGGTTATAAAACCAGTATAATATAAACACAACTGTCCTATCTTCAAGATACTCTAAAATACATTTAGATGTGATTACATGGGAATGCCTTATAAGACTGCGGTAAAGAATATAAACAATCAAGACATTTGTTCCAGCCAAGCCCTTTACAAAAATGAAACAGTGAGAGGACATTCACAACAAAATACAGAATGAAATCCAAGGAAAAAAATTGGGTTTATACACACTGCGATCTGCACCACATACTGTACCCTTCTGCATCTTCAAGACCTCAGCAGCAGAATTTTAAACCCGCTGTAGAAAAGTATAAATGGGAACAGTTTTCTTGCCCAAACCTGTAGTAAGAAGTTGGGAGTCATACACAAGTCAGATTGTAAATGATGTGTTCAAAGTTTTTGTTTCGACTGACTGTAAAAATTGCCTTCTGAAAACAGAGGTCTAATGGAAAACTGAGAATTGCTCGTTTGGACTCAACGCGACCAGACGTCTTAGCTGCAAATTTTAATTATAGTGCCATTGAAGCTTTACTCACTTGAGTGATCAAAAGTAAGTCTACAGTAACTTCCGGAAGGCAAACAAATTGTTTGGATATTCATAACAGCTTTAAAAATTATGTGTGACTCACGGCTCGATGAACATGAGGCTTTTCTGCAACTCCTTTGCAGATTGATGTAGGCTGGCAAAGATACACTGAACCTTAATGAATAAAATAAAGGGGCCACAATTGTTCAATTTGTATGAAACATATGTAAGGGAAGAATTTGATATTAACTTGATCACACATACACCCACAAACGTACAACACAAATTCACTCTTATGGTACAGACTGAATTATTAAGAGGTTACAAATCCACAGGGCTCTACACGTAAGCATCAAATGTCAGGATTAACCTATGACTTATAAAGATAGCAGGCCAACAAGCTGTCATTTTAAGTCCCTGACAGTCTACTGGACAGCTGATTTTGATTTTAATGTTTGTATCCACATGGATAATAAGTGCTATAAAATAGCTGTACTCCGAAGCAAAGGTGTTAAGCAGCAAGCTGACTAAATCGGACTCTACCCCTTGCCGATAAAAACAAAATTACTTCATAGTGGCGCCAACATACTGCAATAGCCAAAATAAAATTGATATATATATATTTTTTTAGTATTTTGTGCAAGTGTTTGTTAATGCCAACAATCAGCGCGTTTATCAGATGAACACCATGGGCAAAAGTGACTTAACCTTACTGTAATAATCTACCAAATACCTTGGCCGTTTATCAATTTCAACCTGCTAAATCGAAAGAGCAGCGAATGTCAGTACACTTAAACGTAATGGTGCTTGAAGTGTATGTTTTATAACTGCAGTAACACTGCATTGACTCATACCAGCTAGCAAAGCGCCTAGCGGTCCGTAACTTCACAATAAACACAGGCCTTAGCTGCTAGCTAGTAGTAGTAGCTACATACTGGCTATAGCAATTGTGCTTTAAGCGGGAAGTGTACCTAAAAGTGCATGAAATCGTTAATATAAAACCAACCATAATAGATACAAACATTAAATCTTAATGTTAATCCGAAAAGGTATATCGGAAGCTAAATTATGGAGCCCTCTGCAGTATATCCATTCATGCAGGTCTGTCCATCACACGCCAACACAAGCCAGCCTCAGCAGTGGCTCCATCTTGGCTAGCTAGCTAGCTCAGCTAGCATGCTACGGCAAACTCACCATCCCTCGCTGTTCCCATTAACTGGTCGAGCAAAGCTCTCATTTGAGCTTGGGCAGACATTGTCGAAGATCGTCCGTCGAAAGCTCTATGTAAAAATCAAGCAACTGAAATCAGTCCCTTTATATTGTTTTAACGTTACTTGATTATTTATTCTCCCGAGCATCACCTCTTGTAGCTTTTCTCGGTTTCGTGGACTCGTCTGTTTCCGTTTTATATCGGGGAAATGACGACAGGCCCTGTTCGAGTTCCTATTTTAAAATTCAACTCATTGATCTATATATTAAAATTAATAAACAGTAGCAATACAGTTGGAACGGATACAAATTGAAATGCAAATATATGTAAATAAACGATAAGTTTAAAATAATTAGTAAAACGAGAAAATAGTAAAAGTTCCGTTTAGGTATCGAAATAACAGTCTACAATCGACCAATCCGGACGTTGGACAGCAGGAGAATGAGCCAATCAGATGAAGCTCATAGTGACTTGGAATATTATGGACATTTTCGCCCCGCGTTGGGAATTTCAGGCAGCGGCTTCTCGTGGCCCATTTTCAAAATAGCTAAATTTGCTATGGGTCATATTTATTTAAGACGGTAGACTTTACATTTATCTCTGTTGATGATTTTGTTGCTGTAAACCTGAGCAAAGCAAAACCTCTACCTGAGAGTTTAGCTGGGAAATGTATTATACCATTGTATCGTGGGTTTGCCTGTGATTTGTTTACGCAGCTGACGGATGACAGGCAGCTTTACTGGATCGCCAGGCCTACGCACAACACTGACCATCCAAAGACGGGGATAAAGGAAGAGAAAACTTTCCACCAGCCAGTGTAAATACATTTAACATTACACCCCACATGATGACGTTTTGCGGCAGATAGTCGTCGAATGATTATATTTGTTGGTGCTCGCTGTTGCTCGCAAAGTTAGCGAGAAACCAAGGCGTTGTTCGTAAACTTTGTAAAACACACCTAGCTAAGTTAGATGGCTGTTTGACATTGAAATAGTCGGAGAATGAATTGCTCGTGGACTTCCTGGCTGTTTATTTCCGCCTTTTTCATAAGTTGTAAAGTAATTATAACCGTACATTTAGTTGTTGGATACATATAAGCTAACCATAATTATGTAGGACATTTTTCAGTTTACCTGTTGAGCAATATGCCTCACAACAGATGGCAGGGTGTGTTAGCTGAAGTGTTGATCATTGTTCGTGATGAGTTTGTTGTTTCTGTGCTGAGAAATCTCTGGAGTCATTGTTGGCACGTCTGAATGGACTGAAACCACAAAGGTTGATGCAGCAGAAATAGCTGGACACAGACACTGCTGCCTTCAGTATTTTTAATGTACTATATATCAGTGGATACCAGTTTGTTTTTTGATCAGGCTGCTTTGGTAGGTGTAGGTTCATAATTTCTACTGCAATTTGACTATGCAACCAGACTGTTTACTGGGAGGAGAAATATTTCTGTTTTGACTCTCATCTGTATGTCACACCATTAAGCTCTTTCACTTGTCTGACAGGCTGTTGGCTGGTAATGCGTTGAGTTGACAATGGAGACCGCAGACCATGCCACAGAAGGTGATCCTCTGAAGAGAGAGGATGGAGCAGAGGCAGGAACAGCACCTGCAGCGTCACAAACTGAGCTGAAGAAGAAGAAGACGTGTCAAGAGCTGAGTTTTGCTAAACTGACCCACTGGCGTACAGCAGTCTTCTTCTTCTCCTTGTTCCTCTGCCTCACCATAGTGTTTGCCTTCTCTTTCATCATCCCCTGTCCTGTCAGGCCACAGTATCTCATTTCCTGGAACAGGTCTTTCACTGGAGCAGGTGTGTAAAAGTATTTGTTTTCCAATGTTTTGAGTGATGTGGGGAATGTGATACTAACTGCTCTGTTTGTCTGTTCCAGTCACTTATAATTTCCTTGCTGTTGAAGATGCAAACAAAGACAAAGTGAAGGACATGGTGTTTGTTGTCAAAGATGCAAAGGGAAGTCAGAACAACACGTGTGATGATGCAGGTATTATGTTTTTATATAGTCTTATGGGATTTTCATTGTTCTTCAATCCTTTTAAGTCTACAATGTAATAATCAGAATTTAGGCCTTGCAAGTGTTCAATAGTTTTGACAAGTATAAAAATGGATTATGAAGTTGCATCGCTATTATTTTTAAATGTGTTTTGGGAGAAATTTTTCGCAGTTTAGTAAGTGTGTGGACAATTGTACACTATGAGATCCACATAAAACCATTGACCACAAACTCAATAAAATGTGTCACCAGGTCAGAATTTATTGGACCACATCCAGCATAGCATAGCATTTTGTGATGTAGTGCCTGATCTAACATGGTGTCCAATTTAAAATAAATAAAATAAAATATTTGCCTCTAGAAGTATTAAGTTATAATAGTTATTATTATTATTATTATTATTATTATTTTTTTTACAAAGTTCAGATAATCTTATTTTGAATATGGATAAGTGCAAGTTCAATAAGCTGTTACTCAAGAAATAGGACTAAGAAATATTTCAACATTTGAATTTAACTTGTTAAAACCTGCAGAAAACCCTGAGTTAGCATAATCCTGCAAAACACACCTTCCATTTCTTGCCAAATTGCAGTTTTCTTAAACTTGAGAATGCACTGTGTGTTGCAGGTCTCCCTTCGCCATGTCTCTTTTTGATGGCTGTAGATGGGACAGATGGAGAGACGCTGTGGGAGTGTCCCCTAGAGGCTGAGTTCCAGTGGGCTCAGTGTGGACTGGAGAAAGTCACAGGCCAAAACTGGGACTGCTTGCTGTCTCACTCCAACCAGTTCTCAGCCATTGACAAATACACTGGTTAGTGACTCATATGTTTCTTAGAATGTGCTGGTCTTCAGGTGCTTTATTGCTTTTACCCTCATTCTCATCTGATCCCCTGTGGTTCTCCAACCAGTTTTAAAGGAAGAGATGTGATGAAAGATAGTTCATAAATGTAGAAAAAGTACACACATACACACAGCTCTCATATTCCTTTCAGATTCAGGTTTATTGTCATTCCACGTACATAAAACGAAATTAGTACCCAGGACCAGCAGTATACAGCATTAATAAAAACTCTAAAAACACACAGTAATAATAATAATAGTGTAACTTAAGGTCTTTGTAATCTTTTGTGTTATACATTTGTTTGTTGTGTAAAAAGATACGGTGAAGAATAAAAAATATGTTTGCTTCCTCCACCGATAGATGGTCAGGTCGGGTCAAAAACTGGTGTCAAAGCTGTATTTATTGAAATTAAACCGAAGTAAACATGTCAGAAGGACCAAAACTTTACATAAATGAACTTCATGAACTTCAACATAAAACAAATTCTAAAACATATATCGTTCAACAACATAAGAGCTTAGTGGCCAATCAGCGAGAGGTGTGGCTTTGCCTCAACAACTCCTCCTGTGTTTCCTGTGTATAGTCCAGCACAGTGTCTGTTATCAAAATAAAGGTCCAAGCAGTAATGCAAAGAAAATCAATAAGGGTTCATCTTTAAATGCATAAAATGTCCATGGATGAATCGGGTAAAGTCTGTTTCTGTAGCCCAATTAATAATGAGATTCAAATAAACAAATTCAAAGTAAAAATCAACACATTCAAAGGTAAAACAGACAGGGTTATCTACAATGTTATTCAAATCAAAAACTAAAACATAGAAATGTGTGTCCCGATTTGTATGAGCAGGTTTAATTATACATTCCTTTCACTTTCTAAGGCTTTCAGTCCATTTTTGTAAGAAAATATTTGTAGCCATATTTTCTTCTACCTAACCAAATAGTTTTGGTGCCACAACAGGAAACTGAAAATACTCATGATAAAAGCAAAAAACTAAAATAACTTATTGTTAGCCTCATAGCATAATTGCCAGAGTCATATTTTTGGCCAAATTGTGAAATCTGTGTAACTTTACTCTCCCAACACTGCTGCTTCATTTGCATCATTGGCGATGACCTGGAATAAAAACATGGCTTAGGCTACTGCGGCTGTGTGGAGCTCCACTTCCCACAATGCATGTCACACATATTTCTGAAAATGCCTGAGTGACCTACTAGCTCTGTTTGTAAACAAACACAGGAATGCTTATGGTGGAATGCACTTTGAAATTGTTCACCATGAGGGAAGAGAGTCAGGTGCGTCATCATGGACTTACAGATTCCTGATATTTAGGTTATGACTCACGTTTTACAGATTTGATGAAAAATTGGTGATGAAAGTCATACGCAGCTTTAACCTCAGAGAATTCATCATCTTTCATAATTTCTGAAAATATTCCGTTTCCCATCTGAGGAGTGATTTGTTAGACCTGTTCCTGTTTGATTTAATAAGTGATTTACAACTTGTTTTTGCTCTTGGAATTTATTTATTTATTACCTTTTCCTCTTGCCATCTAAATTTGAATCAAATGTGTTTCTTATACAAAGTCGTAATGAGGTATTTAATGCAGAATTTAACTCTTAACAAACAAATTTTGCCATGTTTTTAATATTTGTTCTTTATGTGTTGTCAGGTGTCATTAGGTGGCAGCAGCCTCAGCCTCCTGGTCTGCAGAGCTCTGTACCGGTTCTGACTGTCCCAGATCTAGATGGAGACAAGGTCAGCGATATGGCCCTGGTAGCACAAAGCAACCTGCAGGTAAACCTTAATGATGTCACTTATGTCTCATGCATTTTTCTTACAGTCTGACTCAGTGCAGCTAAAAACACTGGGTAGAGAAATCCTCATGAAATGCATTAAATGTTGTTCCTTCTTGTTTTCTGCAGACTGTGATGTTTTTCCTGTCAGGGAAGACGGGTGCTCAGATCGGTTCTGTTGTGCCTCTTCACTTAACAAAAACAGTCGATCATGTTTTTCATCTCTCTAAAGAAGGATCTTACTATGTTCTGCTTCCAAAAGGTTTGTGTCTCAAGTGTGACAAAGCGGGTTGTCCAATGACCAAAGGGTTGGCGGTTCAAATCCTGGCTCCTACTATCCACATGTCGAAGTGTTCTTGAGCAAGACACTGAATCCTAAATTGCTCCCAGTAGGGTGTGGCATGGTGGTGCCTTGCATGGTACAGTAGCAGCTGCCTACTGGTGCATGAGTGTGTGTGTGAATGGGTGAATGTGAGGCTTTGTAAAGCGCTTTGAGTACCAAGGTGTAGAAAAGAACTATAG
>JAPSES010000109.1:12449869-12461111 GCA_029822895.1 Maxillicosta whitleyi
GAATATTCATGAGGGACACCGGAAAAGCCAGTCGTTCAACCACAGACCCTCTTCTAGCTTACAGAAAACAGCTTCAACCAACAGAAATAGGACATCATTTTTCACAAAAATGACGCACAATGCATTCAACCATAGCACAGCAGTATGAATGAAATAATGATAGAAGTTGACCTTTAATAGCTGCTTCTGCTTTCTAGGTCTGACTCAGTGAAGCAAGTGTTGAGAACAGACACAGATCCCTTCAACCTGCTTGTTGTGACGGAGAGGGAGGTGGCTTTAATCAACGGAGAAACTTTACAGCTACTGTGGAAATACAACACCAGCTCAGACCCGAGGTAAACTGTCGTTCACAAATATCACATGGAATGGACCTAAAAACTCTTCCTATAAATGAAGTCTGTGTTTTCCTCTTTTCTTCTTTCAGTAAAGCCTCATTTGGTCACTTTAACAAAGACAGTGAACTTGACGTTGTGATTGAGGAGAATATTGGCAACAACACAAAGAAGGTAAGGTGGTCTCAAACTGCTGCAGAGGAACTCTTACAGGCTGATGGATTAGTGTTCTGTACTCACCTCTGTCTGCGTTGGATGCAGGTGATGATTCTGGATGGAGAATCGGGTGGAGTGTTGTGGTATGTGGACCTGCTGGCGACTCCGAACTCACCCCCACCCTCCTCCATACTCACCACCAACTTCTTCTCTGTCTTCATGCTCTGGGGTGTATTACCTTCAGAGGCCAATTCATCTGTAAGTACGCCACCATTTCAGTGGCTCCTAAAATCTAATATAATAATGTTTAATGTTAATGAAAATTTCAAAGTGATCCAGAATCCAGGATTTCTTTTGGATCACCCCCAAAAGTTAGTCATTTCTTCCTTGTGCCGTTGCCAACAAATCCTTAAAATTTCGTCAAAGTCCGTCCATAACTTTTTGAGTTATGGACGGACTTTGACAAAATTTTAAGGACAGACAGACAAACCAACGCCGGCAAAAACATAACCTCCTTGGTGGAGGTAATAAAATACAGGATATAATATCTGAGAGGGCATATCTTGATTGACCTGATTTTGCCCAGACACAGTCAAAAAACCAGACTGAACAGAGAATAGAAACATTTCTTCACCCACCTGACCCTGCTAAGAACATCTCCAAAAGAAAAATGTCTCCGTTCTGAATGTCTGGGGTCACCATAAACTTGGAATGTTAAAATGGTGTCACAGGCCAAAAAAAAAGGATGGAAACCACTGTTATATTGATTTTTGTAAATGAACCTTTCGTCATTGGTATCATCCATAAAAATACGCTGTCAAAGTCTCATATGGTTTTATGTTATTATCTCGTGAGTTTTTCTTTTCTAGATGTCACTGAACTCCAGCCTCACATCTACGCCTGCACATTCAGACACTGATCCCACTCTCAGCCTGTTTCTGATTTTGCAGCATTTCTAGCATTTTCCAGAATCAAGCAGTGGGTGGAGTTAGACTCAAGCAGACCAAGTCCCACTTGAAACACTGATACCAGTCCTGATAATATACACTGATCAGCCATAACATTATGTCCACTAACAGGCAAAGTGGTATTAATGTTGATTATTTTACGATAGTGGTACCTGTCAGTGGGTGGGACATATTAGGCAGCAAGTAAACATTCAGCCCTTGAAGTTGATGTGTTAGAAATAGGAAAATGGGCAAGAAAGGGATCTGAGCAACACTGACCAGGGAGAAATTGTGACGGTCAAATCACTCGATCAGAACATCTCCAGATCTTGTTGTTCATTCCCAGTGTAAAGTGGTTGGTACCACCAACAGTGGTTGAAAGAATAACAACTGGATCTCAGCCAGTTGAGCACCAATGGGACCATAACATTATTACCACCTGTTTGATAATGTTTCGGGTCCCCGTTTTCCACAAAAACAGCTGTGATCCAAGGCCTACAGTCCACCAGACCTCTGAAGGTGTGCTGTGGTATCTGGACCAAGACATTAGGAACACATCCCAGTCACTCAATTCCTTATTTTGCACATTTTTCTGCTTCCAACGCATTGGGTTTGAGGACTAAATGTTCAGTTACTGTCTAATAAATGCAACAACCCCTGAAAAGTACCATTGCAATGAAGTAATCACGATTATTACCACTTCACCTGTCAGTCATCTGACATTCAGAATTTCTCAATACTAGGGCTGATTGGTGTATGTCTTGGAAAAAAACCCCTGCAGAAACGCAAACACTGATGTGAACATTTCCTTTCAGGTGCCACTGACCAGTGACCGTCGCTCCTACATGCTCCATCCTTTGCATTCCAAAGTTCTGCTGGAGTCCACCCACGTCATGGACCACATCGTATCATTCAGAGGTGCTGCTCGTTTCACTTTCTGTTTTCAAGTGTATTTAACTAAATCTTAAGTTAACGACCCTTTATGCCGGTGTGTTTGTTTTTATTGTAGCTACGCTGTTGGAGCATGGGCGTCACGCTGCCTACATCACTCTGTTCGGTCCTGAGACAGACGGGGCTGATGGCTCTGTGGTTCTCAGCAAGAGGAAGCTGAAGCAGGATGTTCCTGACAGCAAAGTTCTCCGCATTGGTACTGGTGGAGATATAGAGACCAATGAGAACATCAAAGAGGCCTTCAACAGACTGCGTTTCAGTGACGACTGAAACACCCAACTGTATCTTCAGCCTTCAAACCTTTTGGGTGTAGAATAGATCAGTGCACTGTGGCATATCTTGACCTTACATTAGTAATAATTTTCACCTGCTGACAATCCAAAGATATTATTATTGTTTAAAGTTCTTACAGATCAACTTGGTTGGACAGGGTTCTTCCATCAGATGATCTGGGCGTTATGTGTAAACAGCCTTGACTGCAGACGCACTAGCATGACTTTGTGCAAAGATCTAGTGTTCATTGACAATCACTCAGATTGTTCTTCTCCTGCTGACAAATCATCAAGATGACCTGCCTTGCTGTAGTATTTGTAGCACATTCAATGCAACGCTCTGTTTCTGAATTGCAGAGTCAGGATGTTTATTTGGATCTATGCAGAAGATGCATGCCATGACAGAAGGGGTTCCCTGTGTTTCAGGTTCTAGTGGCTTTTAATCATAGGTCGTGTTCTTTGAGATAACCATTCACTCATGCTCACTGGAACTAGAAATATGACAGAAACCTGGTGGACCTGTAGTCACTTGTACTGCCAATGGCAATTAAGATATGTGCTTTCGTTACTTTCTTAATCCAAGATGCTGTAACTGTGGTGATGCTCACTAAACTGACTAAATAGTGAGTTCTCATTTCATAAAAGTGGTTTTAGTTGTGTATATATTGAACTTGTGGGAGAGGCCTTTTTTGGAGCTGGTTTTTCCTTTCCGTTGTGATATGTTTGGATTTGGGCCACATTAAATGGTTTTAAAATAACTGACTCTTGTTTATCTCTGTTTTCTTTTTGTGGAAGTGAAATCATTCTGATGATTTCAGAACAGTTCATTAATAGCATTTACACACACAAATGCAAAAATATAATATAGATATATATGCAAATATGTAAGAATTAGTAAATCAAAATTATTTTTTTGTAAATGTATTTAGTATTTATTTACAGTGCGAATCCTAGAGGTGTTTTTTAAAGAGTTGACTTAGTTTTTATAACCCATAAATGAACACTTTAGAAAATAAATAAATTTAATGTTCACTGGACAGTAAAGGAATGGAACTTTGTAATCTGAAATAATGAGTGAGCAAATGTAGCTGAGTAAAAAGTGCAATATATACTTATGAGATATAGTGTAGTGAGATTAAAACAGAACAACTTGTGTAAATAACCAAACTAGTATCTAGTACTTCAGCAAGATTCCATCTCTGCAGATTCCGCATACATTCAACCATCTGTCGCCATCTTGTGTACAGATGAAGACACAGTACCAACATAAAACCAGCGGTCATGCGCAGTGAGGGACAGTCCGGACTGGGCTGACCTGGGTGGTGCGTCTCACAGTCCATGGATGTATCGAAGTCAGTCACGTATCAGGAGTCGTACCATACATTTACACCCAGAAAAAAACGACGCGTCATTTATTTACCATGACGCAGACGTGCGTTATACTGCCTGCCTCCTGAACTGAAGTAAAGAAAACCCACTCCTTATAGGGAAGCAACGGAACAGAACATTTAACTTTACTTACCTGCTCCTGTTATTTGAAAACGACTAGGAAAATGCAAACTGAAGAGGAATGACCGAAGAGAGCTACTTTGATACACCCAATAAAAGCAGGCTATCTTTATCACAGGAGGAAATTAAGGACAGTTTACGCATTTCACTACACACAATATCCTCATTTCCATTCAATAAGCCTTTGCGCTCTTTATTTCAATTCTTCTTTAGTTTTTAATTCTTTTGGTTCATTATGTTTCCCACGTGCTGTAATTCAAAAACAGCTGGTTTATATAGTATTTTGGACAAACTGGGCAATTTGCGGTATTTTTTTTATTTTTTTAAATTTTTTTTTAGCCCGCGTGCCAACCGGAAGAGAATAAAAGAAATAAACGCTGTTTTAATTTTCTTTTAAAAAAGCAAACCCTAATGACCAACTTGGGAAACCTTTAATACTGGGCAAACAACTATTAATGATTAACAAAGTCCACCATGACCGAATACTTCCGCACTTAAACATGACTTCACGTATAAAAAAAAAAAATGAAATAAATATTTTAAACATGGTCTCGTGCTTCTGTCGCGTTTCTCCTGCTCCTCCTGGAATTGACATCCTCCAGTGTGAGCTCTGACCTGATGAGTTTGTGTGTTTCTGTCAGTTCAATGTGACCCGAGTCCGCCATACCGTTATGATAGGGCTGCACGGCTGCAATTTCATCACACCGAAGCGCGCGCGTGGGACGCACAGTGTGTGGATCAGATCAACGACACACTTTCACCATCCGCGAGACAAGTGACTTTGAGCTCGAGTCAGACACTGCACTGAAGGTAACGTCCAACCGCATTTAATCCATTTAATTTTTATAAGGCTATAATCAGTTTGCATTCGACAAAATAGTAAGAAAGCTGTATTTTACAGGAGTGACGCGTACATTAGGACAGAATAGGCTGGTTATGAATAAAGGATCCACCGTCTCCTCTGAAAACGACATTACTTTGGATTTATAGTTTTTATTATCACATACCAACTCATATTAGTAAAAAGAAATCCGTAAAATTAGCCTATCCTTGTGCGCAAGTAGAAACAGAAAGTGATATATTTGTAGGTAATATCCATAACCTACAGGCCTGGAGGACAAAGCTATTGATAAGCTATCTGCCAATATCATTTAGCACCTGTGTTTGCTATTTACTTTTGCATTGAGCCAATTATAGCCTAAGACTTTTTTTCTTTATTTTTCTTTTTTTTAATATCTGTCGGCTGTGATCTCATACTATACTATATTTACGTACTCTGAAATCTAAGACTTTGCTGGAACCAAAGACATTTCT
The DNA here is from genome assembly GCA_029822895.1 of Maxillicosta whitleyi. Lineage (NCBI taxonomy): Eukaryota > Metazoa > Chordata > Actinopteri > Perciformes > Neosebastidae > Maxillicosta > Maxillicosta whitleyi. Next base: position 12,455,351 of record JAPSES010000109.1, read on the forward strand.
AGAAACATCCGAGTTGCCGCATACAGTAGAACCCCTAAAAATCCAACCCCAAAACACCCCTGTGGTAGACGGTGGTGTTCTGCGCATGTCAGGTGTCAGCACATGTAAACACCTGACGGATGGATGGATGCTTGAGTGACGGATAAACAGACAAACAGTATCTGCTCTGATGTTGACTCGACACAGGTTAAAATGGCTGAGGACATTCAATCCAAACTTGAGAATTATCGCACTGCGCCCTTCGACGCCAGATTCCCGAACCAGAACCAGACCAGGAACTGCTGGTCCAACTATCTGGGTAAGAGGCCAGGTCCAATGTGGGGTATATGGGGTCCAGGCATGTCTGTAATGCCAATAGAATAGAATGATGACCAGGTTCAGACCAGACCGGATCAAATTTATATTTTGATGTAATGTCTAATGTCTAAAAACAATAATAATAATAATAATAAAAATAAGCTGTTCACTTGTTGTTCAGATCATAGATTAAAGCCATTGAGATCTAACATATACTGTGGATCCAAACCTTTTTGACATCACTATTAAGCATTTTGTCCTTTTGCTGAATATACAAAGAATTAACCTGTTCTTTCCCACCTATTTTGTGTTAATCTTAGCCTAATCACAAGGCCAAAATTAAGCAATGACACCTATGTGACAGGTAATAGCCTCTAGTTGGAATATTTAGTAATTTCATAGAATGTGGCTAAAATACTCTGAACTATACATTCATCCCATTAAATTTGATCATTGTCTAAAACAAAATAACAAAATTCAGATTTCTCTTTGTTTCTTTTTGGTAACTTTTCAGCTTTAACATCTGTAAAAAAAGTCATCAAATGTTTTAAACAGAATACCTTCACAACTTTGACACTAATATTCATGTAACAGTAGCTAAAAAGAAATTACTTAATTAAAATGTGCACACATTTCTATATAAAACTGTTTTGAACCAGCTTGAACTCATATTATCTCAATATGTGAGAAGTGGAATGAATGATAAAACAGTCCAAACTCAGACAGTAGGATACCAGTATCATAATATCATAATCCAGGAGATTTAGGCCACTCACAGATGTCAGGCTGTGCTTTTTTTTTTTTTTTTAACATGTTCATTGTTCTTGATTCTCTATGAACAGACTTTCACCGCTGTCAGAAAGCTCTGGAGGCTAAAGGCGTCGACACTGCTCCTTGTGACTGGTACCAAAGGGTCTATAAATCCATCTGCCCTCTCTCCTGGGTAAATATGTTTTCCACATCTGAATTTCTTCACGAGATAAATGTCTTCCACAAACATGGGCAAGTTGATCCTGCTAGACAGAGTGTTTTTCCCTCATGTGGGCTGAGCTTGTTTGGCAGAGTTCAGAAACCTTTATCGCTCATCACATTCCTGAGTCCCCTCTCAGTCCTGAGAATCCAGAGTTTTAGTCCAAAATTAGAGACATGAGTTCCCCTTTTCTAAATAAATCCTCTGCTTCATAAGAATAGATGAAAGTTCTGCCCATTTTGGGTTATTTATCTCCTGAGCCGACTCCTCAAAATAAAATGTTCTATTATTTTGAAGGGTTGTTTATAGTGAAGGTGTGAAGTCCAACTATCACAGATGAAACATTGTGGATTAAAGTCATGACACAGCTGGTGTTTCTGACTTATATGAACAGACATCAATAGAACTAATGGAATTCTGAGGCTCATGGTTAAAGTTCAGCAAGTCTCTGGGCTTTGGAAGTCACACAGTCTGAAAGAGGACAGATATAGGTCTATTCATGGTAAATATATCGTCGTGGTGGTAAATGGTGTCCAGTAACTGCGATATTTTTTAGAAGAAAGGATTTGAATATCTCCAAGAGGCTCTCATGCAAGGGACATACAGTATAAAATCTGAAAAAACACACAAAAAGGTCATAAATACCATAAGAAATATCAGTATACCCATTAAACTATTTGACCTATATTTGTGTCTGTTTTTATCAGATTCATACATTTATTCTTTTTTTGTTTTGTTTTACTAGTGTTAGCATATCTTGTATTTTATTCTACAACTTTGTACAGTACTTTGCATTGTTTTAAATGTGTTATATAAATAAGCTTGACCTTGGAAAAAAAAAATTTTTCACACTTGGTCATTCCAACTGCTAATAAAACCAGACTATACTTCTTAAAGCTGTAGTGTGGTTTGTGCCAAAATTCCTATAATAGAAGAAGAAAGACCTGCAGAACATATACGCATATAAAACATGGTTTAAGTTTAGCGTCTTTACTTTTACACACATTTGCTTTGTAATTCTGTGAATATTATAATTAAAAAGAATTCTCAAAAATAATCTTTACTTTACATCCCCCTCAGGTCCAGAAATGGGATGACCAGCAAGGAGAGGGGACCTTTCCGGGAAAAATCTAAAACGAGTGGCCTCTTCTCGTCCAAAGCTGCAAAGATCGGACGTTGACAGCTAAATGTTTGTAGAAATGGTTGGAGATGGAGCAGCTCTGAAACCACTATTTCTCTACTGATGCTCTGATGTATGGAGCACACTGTATCTAAATGTTCATTCCTTACAAATACTGATAAATGTACAGCGGAGTCTGCATTAAAATATCTCAGGATATATTTATGGAGTTCAAGATGTCCTGGTTTATTTCTTTTTTTATGCTGAGTTTTACATCCCAGGAGAATTAGGAGTCGATATCTAAACACTGGAGGAACGTCATTCACCCACCATGAAAGCTTTGATTGACAATGCAGCTCCATGTTCAGAAAAAGAGAAAACTGATTTATGAAAGATTTTTTTAAATAACTTTTATTCATTCAAATAAACCCTACGACAAATATACATATTTAATCGAGATTAGAAAAATAATTAAATATTGTAAAACACTGAATGTCACATGTACAACAGTTTCCAACACCCCACAGAGCAGGACTGAGTTACAGAGTAATGAGTATTGTTGCTATTGTGAACATGTTGAACTTAAATACATAAAACTGCATTTCATAGATTATTCCTCGTATTGTGTGAGGAGTTTGAAACGGTGTGGAATGAGGCTTGATGAAGCTGTAAAAACTCTTCCAAATGAAAAGTATCCGACGCTTCGAGGCGACAAAGATGGCTAATGCTGAAGATAATTTCCCATGCAAGAAGATATAGTAAATACTAAGTGAATAAATAGCACGACACCTACCGACTATTAAGTGTTAGAGTGAAGGTAGAACCATTAGTGTCCCTTTGTAAAGATCGTTTTTCTCAATCTGAGGTAAGTTTTATAGTATTTGCATATAAGAAGTTGCCTGTTATCTCAATCTAATCTGGTCAATTTCTACTATTTCCACCTTAATTTTTGATTTTACAGGCTCAAGAAATGTTTACCTTGAAAAAAGGAAAACAAAAAAACACACACCACCTATTCCCCTAAAATGCAACTTCTATAAAGGTCACTTGGATTGCAAACAATTTTTCTTACTTGATGTAAAGCAGAAAAAAGTGCTAATCTCATTTTCTAGAGCCAAATATGTCAAAGTTTGTAGATTTAGCTTTTATTTTCATTATATCTGAGCTAAAATGTACGAAAGTCAATCATCAAAGTCTACTTTTTTCAACTGCAAGTGTACCACTTTATGCCATCTGCATACAAATCTTCCAAAGCACTTCCCTAAGTAAAACCACTAGGCTTTGAAATAAATCAGCCCACAGATATAAATAGTTTGTAGATAGAAATGAGTGTCTGCATAGCCTTACAGTTGGGTGGTGCAGTGACAGGAGCGTTGATCTGCTCTCATTAGGCTTGTCAGTGGATAAAATTCATTAATAAAAGTAGCGTTGGCCACATGCTGATAGTAGTGTGTGTCCATGTGGCCTCTGAGCTTTTTTTTTTTTTTTTTGCTGTTTTTTTGAGTACTTACACGCGACAAAGCAGCATTTAATAATAAATAGGCAGCACAAAAGTCACAAGTAGCAGCCACAGATATAGTGTAGAGTACTAGGCACAGTAATAGGGCTGGAAAAATGCAGCCTCGCAGGTTTCTCCTGGCACTGTGGGAGGGGTGAACTAAGGTGACTGTACAGTACGTGTTCAGAATAACATACAGTATCTGTCAGGTGTATTTTCACAGCGAGGACCAGGGGAATTAATCCAACCATAAAGTGGAGTTCACTGTGTGTGAAAACATACTGTGGTCTGTGTAAGATCTGTCTTCAGTGTTGACAAAGTGTCTCTGGTGCTGCTTTGGAACTTAATGTAAAGGAGTTTTTACTTTTTACCAAATCACCCACCAGAAAGTCAGATGAAACAGTGGACCCCCCCCCCCATCCCCACTCCCACTGCTCCTCTGTTTGTAGAATGAGTCCATCAGTCGGACATTCAGTACCTCCTTTTTCCATGTTTGCCGCCGTCGGTCATACAGGTTTTAGGTCGAAGAGCTGGAATGAAGCAGACAAACAAGCTTTTAGATGCCAGCGGTATCCGAGTCAAAACAATGAGACGTTACAGCGGGTGACAGTGTCAAAGAGCGTGGGATCATGGGAGTCATTTTCACACCACTGCTGATGACATTTATCTGAGTCATATATAAGAAAAAAAAAAGTTGTTTACGGATATGGTAATGTGTTAAAGTTGTGTTCATGATAATGTTAGTGACATATTCACATCATGTTTTTTTCATTTTAACAAAAAAAACCAACCAAAACCTCCAAATCACATTAACCCATAAAGACCCAAACAGCCGACAGCAAATAAAAGCATCTACTAATCTACAAGATTTAATAACTACTGATCCAATAATTTTAACAATACATGTAAATAATAGGTGTAAAATAGTTTGTCATCTTTTCATGGTCATCACATATGACCCATTTGGATGTTCAGAGGCTCTGTAGTTACCATGGAAACACAGTCATGTTCTACAACATTGATTCACCAGTAAAACCCATGGAATTGGATCATTGACGGTGCATGTAGATACTTGGTTTAAGTTGAGTTAATTATACGTTTTACTGGGAAAAAAATCAGTTTTTCTTCAGTTTTCTGTTTTGATATAATAATCTTTGAATTTACGTTAAGTTTTCATGAACATCTACATGATCAGCTAATTAAGTATAGGAAAAAAAAAGTGTGGATAATATAATAAATGATGATAAATCATGTATAAAGATTAAATACAGACATAAATTTATTTGGGAAGTGCCATAAAAGTAACACTGGGTCTTTATGGATTAATATGAGTAAAGATGACAGGATGCAAGGTTATATTCTGAAACAGGGAGGCAAACTTGTTAAACTGTACTTGCTTATTGTCTGTGTTTTTACATCATTTAATGTCTGAGATTTAAGATGAAATCAGGAAGAAGAAACACCTGAAGAAAAATGCAAGTTCATACTGTCAAGTTCCCCATGTTAAGACACGGAGTAGAACAGAAAGAGTCACATCTGACAGAATCATGTCAGTGATTGGTAATTACAGCTGTCAATCATGTATTTAACCCGCCTAAACCTGCTTGAAAAACCCTGTGATTAAATAAAATTCGGAGCATCACAGGGTACAGCGGTATTTTCTACAGCATGAAAACAATCCTCATATTGAAAAGTCATTATGTGTGTCTGAAATCCTTGACTTTATTATCTCCCACATAAGTGCAGAACTATATGTGTTTGTGTCGCTTCCGAAGCCATGTCTGCCTTGAACTTTGTCCGATTTCTCTAAGGCTATTACTCTGATTTTCTTCAAACTTTGCATGATTGTACTTTGGGTCCATGCAGAGGGCGGAAA
>JAPSES010000109.1:12471795-12483431 GCA_029822895.1 Maxillicosta whitleyi
AGACTGAAATAACCTGTTCCAGCTCCAACATTATGAACCACTGCAGTACTGACCCATGGAAGGATCAGAACTATTTGAGCAATTAAATCCACTGAATGTCTCCTGGAATCAAAGGTGGTGCAGGCAAATATTGCATAATGTGACTTTTTTTTTTTTTTAGCTGAGCAGTGTATTATTGCACAGCTGAATCCATCTGTAGTGGCAAGTATAATTTCAAGATGCATGTACATATAAGTGTATAAATATATAAAATCAACAATAAAATGAAATAAAGTAACTGCAATAAACTGCATCTGTACAAAACTATTAATTGATGTGTTGCACATTTCTTAAAGTGACAGAGTAATGTCCAGATATAAAAATGCTCTGTATTTAGTCAAGTCTGTGTATGTAGAGGTGTGTGTGTGTATTGCTCTGTACTTACGGTGAGGTCTTCCTCTCTGAATCCAGCCTGTGTAAATGGCCGTTCTTCTCCCTCTCCATCTGCTGTGCGTGGCCTCTGCAGCTCCTCCTCATACACCAGGTTTTCAGGCCCCTCGTCTTCACTGAGGAAGGTTTCATCATAACGAGACATAGCCTCCAGGATCTCATCATCAGTGGTGAACAGGATAGTATCTCCAAACTGGTCCAGCCCTTGAGAGACATCACAGTAAAATGGGATTTCTGCAGCTTTCAACACGTTACATTTAAGACTTGTGAACCAATTTGGACTTATTTCATATCCAAATACAAGCCTGATAAGGTAATGTTAATGACGAGAATACAAAACCGCACTGGAAGATCTAAGATGTTTGTCGGTAGCTTTATGTTCTTCTGATTTTCCATTTGAGGTTAAAGCCAAAGTTTTTAATTTGAGGCTTGTTTTGTGAAGGTATTAAGGCAATCTAATGTTTAATTTTCAGCAAGCTTCAACCAACGTTAATAATGCAGAATCCACTTTTAAGACAATCATATTTATGGCAGTTGAAGTCTAAAATTAATCTTCTTCCGCTGATACCCGAGTGAGAAAGACAACATCAGACTCAAAGTGACATAAAATAGCATAAAAACATATCTGGGTGTTAAGTCTTTGTACCTCCAGACAGGGTCCCTGACGCTTTGGCAATCTCGCCTCTGAATATGCATCTGCCATCCAGAAGCATCTCCACCTCTTTAACCCCGCGGAAAGAGTGGATGCGTGATTTGTTGTAGTTCCACACACGGATCATGGCCACCTGGTAGGGAGCACCAAAGTCCAGAAAGATGGTGTGGCTGCGACTGGGAGTGAAGGGGGCCAACCAAAGATGCATGTCGTCCTGTGTGCGATTAACACCATCAATCAAGTTAGTGACTACACGAGGATCCTTGCCGTAAGCCGGGAGAATGTTAATGTCTGGAGGGTCGGCACAGATGTGAGCAGGTCTAAGAGGCTCTCCACTGGAACTAAACACTTCCAGGCCATTGAGGCCCACATAGTGGCGATCGCCCCAGGTGGACAGGATGTTGATCACCAGCCTTTGGCCCTGAGGCAGGACTGGGATCTCAAACTCTTCCTCCCGCTCCATGGAGAGGTCGTCATCAGGGACTTCACTCAACACCCCTTGAGGAGCAGTCAGGGAGGAAAGTGGGCTCCTCGGTGCTGAAGAGGGGTTGGTTGGGACTAAAGATGGCCCACGGCCCTGACGCTGGAGGAATTCATCAAAGATATCCCCTTCAAAAGCCATGTTTGAGATGCGCCCACGCTGATACTGGTTGAACTTAGTGAGGGAGTCCCAGGATTCCATGAGGGTGTCATCCTGCTGGCTGTGCAGCTGGGCCCGAGCAGAGTACTGCCTCCTGCTCGCATTCACTAACGAAAGTGGCTCCTCTGGAAAACAAAACAAAACAAACAAAAAAAAAGACATCAGCTTTCAAGAACTAAAAAAAAAGAAAAGAAATCAGTCTCTGAATCCTATAAACGGCCTTATCCACAAATGAACCACATTGACTTTAAGCACCACATCGACCTGTTCTGAAGTGTGTCTGCAGGTTAGTGGAACAGAAATGGAAAGTAGGAGCTCTGGTGGACACAGCCCCTTAAGTGCTTCATTAATTTGTCAGACAAATAAAAGCATTTTAATGAAAGAGGTGATCTCAGATGTAACATGTCAATGCAATTTGGTCCAGACAGAGAAAAAACAGTTTAATAGAATGAAGGTCTGGACACTGACGTCAACTGTCAACATACATAGATATGTACACCTCAAATTTTGCAACGTGTAGATATTTTGTTTTCTAATTTTGCTTTATAGAGCTTATACATAATCAGTTTTAATTATACACAGTGGGCAGGTGAAATACACTGAAGCTTCAGCATTTAGCTTTTTAGTTAATATTGTTGCTTTTTCCTGCAATTGCTGTTAAATGTTTAATTTTGCCTATATTTATCCTGAAAATATACAGCATTCGACAAGGTCAATATTGACAATAACAATATATGCCCAACATGTGGCAGAGCAACAAAATTTCAGTAAAAAATGAGCAATAATGATGTCATTGTCTTTTTCTGTTGATTTGATGCTACTAGTATATCGCATAATAATAATAATAGTTTGGTTATACACATACATAACACTTAATAAAGAAGATACACTTATTTGCAATGGACACAAGGGGAGACAAAAAAACATACATTATGAATGGACATAATGAAAAGAGCACCAGTGAATGTCAAACTGTAAAGAATGAGGTGGAAATAGAGATGAAATATGTCATTTTCATTAGTTTCTGGTGAATGGAGATGAAAATCCAGATGAAGTGAAAAAACTGTGGCTTGGTGTAATATTTGCAATAAGGTGATACATCAGTGTAAGAGCTTTGCCTTACCTGTGCTTGCCAGTGGAACAGGCCTGAACTGCTGCTCCTCATTAAGCCTCGCAGTAACTCCAGTGTTCCTAAAGGAGCTCCTGCGTCCACTGATGGGCCTGTCTGGCTTTTGCTCTCCAAGCTCCTCAAGCAGATCACAGTTCAGATCCAGAGAGTCCCCCTTCCACTGACCACCGTTTGCTGTCCTCTCCACTCCTCGGCACACTCGTCCTGGGTTACACGGCAGCTCTGGGAGCATTGACGATGATGACACTGAAGGAGATTTGGACTCAGTGGAGTGCTGAGGCACCAGCCAGCGGGGCTTTTCTCTGCTGGTCTCACAGCCTTCAGGAGCTCCTCTGTTTAGGGGCTGCAGCCATTGGGGGGTCACCCGGGAGGAGGATGGCTGGGTGGTGACTGTCTGCTCTACAACTGCTGGCTGCTCCACCTGCTGCCTGTGAGAGACGCCTTCCTCTGAGGATGACAGGTCAAAAGAGTTCCTTTGGGAGGAGAGCCGACGGGCAGAAGATGGAACCCCCAAGGGTGAAGGAGTGATGGGTGGTAGTGGTGTATGGGATTTCTCCTGCGTGTCCATCATAGCCTGTCCTGCTGCCTCTGATAGCTGCGGTGTTGAACTTTGGTGTCGCTGGATGTTGCTGGTGTCCTTCCTCTCATCACTGCGCTGGGGGCTGATGCCACGCAGACTGTGTCCAGAAGACACTGGGCTTGAAAATAAGTCTGAGATCTGGAAGTCCTGGAGGTCTACTGTGGTGCTGTAGTCAAAAACCTGGTTACCACAGCCTCTCTTGAGCTCACCCTCAAACACCAGTGTGCTGTTAAGGTACAGCTTTATATGCCGTGCACCAATATCAAGGTCCTACAAAAAAATAAAGTCTTCATTAACTCAAATTAAACAAATGACTTCGAGTAACACTGTACAACATTTGTTACTTCCTTTCAGCAAAGAAACAATAGCACTAGCTAACATGCAAATGCAATTTGTACATGCTTTACTGATATCCAATTAAACAATATGTAAACAGTTAAAGGAGTGATATTTTGCTTTTTTAAATGATGTTATGCATTTTAAACCATCTCCCTGTGGGCTATATACCACCCACCCCCTTCCAAATTAATGACCATGCACTCTGTCCCGTTCAGCCATTTGAGTTTGTTAATACAACCAACTGAACATTTAAAGTAATTGTTTGCACAGATTTTTAGTTTTTACTACAATTGCTACTGCTTATAATATAATAATAATGTTTGTCAGAAGTCTTGACCTTATGTGTGCAAATGTCATGACATAACTAGTTGTAAACGTAACAACTTAAGAAGGAATTGAAAGGGATTGTAGAAATCCACTCAATTTTTGCTGAAATGAATAGAAAGATAGCGTTGCAGAACCTGGAGGGTTCAATTTCAATCATTTTGAACTATTCGGGTCTAAATACACAAATAAATGAACCAAAACTAATAAAAGTGGGTTTAGCAAAATATGACCCCTTTAAGTCCAGTTTAGTCATTTGGGTATTTGTGTGTACTCTATTCAGTAAAGCATGTAATACTATAAGTAAATATGAGAACAAGAGACAAACCAAAAATTATTTCATTTGCATGTGCCATACATTCACACTCATCATGTCAACACTGGACCAATGAAATGAAGCCAGAGCTAACCGTCAGCTACCCTCTGATTAACCAGGAACAATTTGGTGGCAAATGCAAGAGTTACTTGGTTTATTTATCACAAGAGAGCTCATCACTGCAATATTCAGCAATATTAACACAGCATTTGTGCTGTTCAGGCCTAACTAGATCAAAATAAGGAAATGTACACAAGACAAACAGACTTTTTCTCACAGACTAACAGCTCATTAAGCTAGCAATAAGTAGCCTTCTCACAGCGTCCAAGTCATGGCTGCCATGCGGTGATGGCTACAGCCCAACTTAAATCTGTTCGATCCTCTAAAACCATGTTGACTCAGGTCATGTAAACAGCTCCTTACCTTACAGTTTCATCATCCATTCCCAATCCAATACAAACAGAAAAAATTCTCTTCTGTAGTAAGCCAGAAAGAGATCTGATGGGGTCTTTGTACCCCTCTATGAACAGCAATGAAGCTGAGGAGCAGAAGCCCACGTTTCCCCTAACACTAATCCTCTGGGGCTAATCTCTTACTGTTCCACATTTGGACAGGCTGACTGGCAGTTCAGCCAGCCACTGCTTAAAGAGAACTTCATCCCTGATACATCCACACCAATACAACCACCCCCCCGCAATTACAACACACAATCCTGCAGCATTTAAGACCTCTAGTACTGCGGACAGTGGGACGATTAATCCCTGAACACTGAGGGATAAAAGATATAATAAAAAAAAAAAAATGCAAGTGATGATTTAATGCGACAGAGATTGAATTTCAACAGTCCAAACTCATATAAAATATGATAAAGACACAGGATGAGTACTAACATTTAGGCTTCTGTTGTAGTTCCAGATTTTGATGCGAGATATTCCAAAGTCTAGGGAGCGCTCTGTGTTCCGTATGATGAAGTAGAGCTGGATTGGTGGATGAAATGGACATATCCACATGTGACGCTCTTTGGTGGTCTGTTCACAGCAAAGACAAAAACAAAACAACTGTTTAGGAAACAGCTGAATTCCTTCAAAATGTGTCTTCAATATGTTTAATAAATGACAAAGAATAAAGAATGGGCTTTCTCAAGCAACACATTATAGCACCTGGATCAGTTACAGTGTATTATTGCAGCGCAGAGAAACAGAATCCATGTTCATGATACCGATGGTAAGAATCAACAGATAATATTTTCCTATGGTCAGAACGTTTAGAATTAATGGTATTGTTATTTTTTATCTAAGACTTTGGCTTTGATGCAGCCGCCTCTCTCTGTTCATATTCATTACTTTCTGGATCTGCTGAAGTGCGACTAGTAATTAAGACAAATCTAAATGTTATTACACTCTACACATTTATTTTTACTGAATTCATTTCTAAAACTTTGAGGAGTTAACTGTATTTATTCATTCGACAACTTCTTCAGTTTATAAGATCATAAGAAATGCATAAGAAATGCTTCTCCTTCTTCCTTATGTGTTAATGTAAAGTTTTTTTTAAATAAACATTCCAAAGCATTTGAACACTTTTTTTGTGTTTTTGTGTTGAAATTTGTGTTATTCTTAATTTGAGACACATTTTATTTTGATGCAAATGTACTTTATAATTGTACTCTGTGTAAGTTGACAGAACATGAGGAAAACACATACAAAGCCTCCGAGTGATTTTAAAATATGAATTATGGATTTACTTTGTACATGATTTGTGCATACTCATTCAGCCAGGATGCTGAAACAGACTCACCTTTGCTTTTCCATTGACGAGTGCCCCCAGATTACCGGGGTAATCAGTATTTCTGATGTCTAGGTCATGAGGTGACACATACAGCTTCTTGTTCCTGAGGCAGAAGAACTGCAGTTCAGTCAGACCAACCTGTAGCGCGTTCCCCCAGTTTGAAAGGATTTCCATGGTAACGTATAATGCAGGTGTGACCTCCGCAGAGGACTGTCTTCTCTACAATGACAACACAAAGCATTCGTTGGTGCCTCTGCACTTAACACTGAGTGAGTTATTCGTTCTGATCAGTGGGACTGGATGTCTGACTCACCAGCTGTTTGCTGTTGCTATAGTCACTTTTGACACACTCAGGAATACTGTAGTTGGGTCCAGCTTCAAGTTCCTCCAAGGCCTTCAGCAGTCTCTGTTGTTGCCTGAACAGAAACATGGATGATGGTGTGAAATTATCTGAATCGCTATTCAGCACAGCATAGTTTTCCCAAGCTATTTGTCTTAAATACTGTGAAATGCTAATGTTACACTGAGAGGAAAAGGAAGATAAAATAAATGTAATGTTTACAATTTATATTTTAACCAGTTTGTGTTCAATGTAATTTCATCATTTAAACGTGCTAGAATATTAGAAGGATGAATATGTGGACCCTACACTCTTCCATAAACCAGTCAAAAATGACTCATGTTAAAATCAGTGTGTTTTTATGCCACATTTGTCATTTTCTCAAGTTAAAAATAATGATTTTTATTACATTTTAGTCCATGAAAGAATGATTTCATGTTGGAAATATGTTTCATTTTTTAACAATTTAAAAATACTTTTTTGAATATTTTGAAAATTTGAAGAGCAAAATATACATAGTATGTAATAGAATTAGAATGATGTCAACATCCGTTTTGTAAGTGAACGAGTCCTTGCTTTACTGTTGAATGAATCAACAGTTTAAAAGAAATTCCATTGAAAATGAATGTGGGTCATTTTGACCCACCTCCAGAAGCTTGTGATAGTAATACAAAAATTACAAAATTATAAAATGTACAAAAGGTAAGTCAAGAATTTAAATGGGACAATGTCAATAAAACGTTTTTGAGGAAAACCTGGAATATAAAGTCACCAGGTCATTTCTGAACCACTTTTGCATCTAAGGGCCAACTTAGCTTTGGTAGTTGGTTAATGACGTGGACATTTGTAACAAGGACTCAGTCTCAGTTTCATGACCATTACACCCCTGACAATTACCCCTAATGTTCTCGAGCTTCAGGACATACAAGATTAACACAAGTATCAAGTTTTCCTTGACTCCTGAGACAGCCGTGTGAACAATGTACGTACTGTACCAGTACAATCTCCTCCTCACCACCATCATCATCATACCTGGGGCCCATAAGCGTGATTCTTTGCATGGCCAAACTGACACTGCTGTCATGCTTGTCATGGGTACTGTTATGCACAAGGCCATTCATCATCTGGTAACCCCTGCCCTGTTTGAGGGAACGACCAAAAAGACACAGATGTAAAATGGGTTTTGTTTAAGTTAAACCCAGAACACTCTGCTAATAAATATATACACTACATATAACAGGACATGCACAAAATGTTAATAAAAATAACAGCTGGGTAGAGAAACGAGGTCGAGTAAGTGATGGCTATGAGTTCATTGGCACAGGCAGACCGTGTTGCGGCTGAAGGCATCAGGACTCTGCACCAGGTTATTCTCTCTCTGGATGGCTTGTCGCACCCTGCACACCGTGTCCTCTGGGTCTCGCTCCTCAACAGAAGCCTTTCTGGCTGCAGACAGGGGCCTCTCCACCCGACTCCTCGGCCCTTAATCAAAAAGCATCCATGAGACAACAATAAAGCATAATCCAAACTCTAAAAAAAGCTTACATGTGATAGCAAACACAACAGTTTAAAATGCACAGCAAGTAATTTTACTCACTGGAATGTCTCTCAATCAAAACATTAATAAAAGATACAATTTGATAATTTTGTGAAGTAGTGTGCAACAATGGGAGCTGTTCTTTTCACCATTATTGGAATTTGATGTGACTGAAACAGAAATCATGTTTACAGTATAATAAATCATTTAATGAATGAAGTTTTATTAAAATTACATTTAGTGGCATATATTCACATCATGTCATTTTGTTCTAATGACATGAAAGTCATGTAGTAATGTTAGTTTATATAATTTTTTTTCTTTTACATCTTTTTCAAGATAATATTTAATGCTTATTGTTGGACATTCTTCTCTTTATTCAAGCACTCCAGGTCAAAATAAAGGTAAGGAGTGTTTGTACTATCTTGCCCCATGCAGAGGTAGATGTGATGTGGGCACACAGGCTTTGAAGTAACTTACATTGACTTACATCTTATCAATAATGAAGTAAAATGATTAGGTTCAGTTGTGGTTTAATGCTTTGTAAGATCAGACATGCTGCTGTTGAGGAGCTTGGCTCACATTGACAATAAGAAATTAAAAGAGACATCAATTAACTTACATCAAACTTTTGTGGTATTTAAAGCTTCGTAAATTCAACTTCTAGGGCCTAGCATTTTTTTTAATTTAAAATTGAGACATTTTGAGAACTGACGAACAAACTGGTTACAATAAATATAAAAATTAATCAAAATAAGGAAAGGCGACTAGTTATTTTTTTATTTTTCAGTACAGGAATGTTGCACATTACTGCTTTAAATGTGTCAACAGACTTACTCTGATCATCCCAGTCTTTTGACGGAGGCCTGTCTAATGTTTTGCTCTTCACCAGCATAGGCTTGGTTGGTATAAAGGCATCACTGTTGTCCTTTCTTTTTGCAGACAGAGAGTGTTCAAGCTTACGACCTGGAACAACAGACAAAAGAAACAATTAGGAAAAAATGGGGAAATGTATTTATATTAAGCTTATATTAAGCTTTATAAATAAAGTTTGATTTGATTTGATATGATATGGAAATACTAGTAAAAGACACATCTATAAGTAATCAAAAAATGGTTTGTGGGGTTGTCTTTCTGCATCTCATATATTCAATACAATGCGAGTTGTCGTGTCTGGACATGGCTCATGTGCTCGCCTTTTCTCCTTGTGTACAGGTCAGAGCTGATGAAGCAGATAAGGAGGGTACAGAACCTCTTTGGACAATGAAGGCACACTGAAAATCAATAGCAAATTTACATATGAACAATGAATGGCCAAGCCTACCTTTAGGTGAGGGTCCAAAGTCCAGGACTATGAGGTTTGCTGGGTCAAAATGGCTGTGGGTGTCACTGGGGCGAGAGTTGGAAGAAGACTTAGAGGATGAGAGAGGCAGTCCCAGTTCATCCAGACTCTCAGTGCTCTCATCCCTCTCAATCTGCTCCTCCACCCACTCCTCATCTGACTCCTCCCCTGCTGAGCCACGGTTGCTCCGCCGCATGCTAACCTCCAGGCTGCGACGCAAAACCTAGTTTACAAAGGTCAGCGTTAATCTATGCATTTGCGCACGCATGCACGCACACACACATGCAATTGCCGATTCCTCCTGAAAATCCATTATAAATGACATCTAAGAGCAGAAGAAAATGTAGCTAATTCACAAAAAACAGAACCCCACCTTCACTTCCTCAAGGTTGAGAAGTACTTTCTCGCTGTTCTCCTGATTCGATTGACCCGCTTGGCTATCAGGCCTGGTACTGAAGGAGTGTGACACCTTGCAGGTGTCCCTCGGGGAGCAGGGGCTATGAGGTGAGCGTGGACTGGAGCTCTGTGTGAAACATGGTGATTGGATGAAGGGAAATGGCAGAGATGAAGAGATGCCAAGTAGTACAGACAGCTGCTTCTGACACAAAGCCCCTCCCCTTAAAAAAACACCCACTCACACAAGCTTTGTACGCATCTTTACCTCCATTTCTATGCTTTCATCGGGCTCAAAATCTTCAGAGTAGTGCGCTTCTGGAGGTACGGACAAACTTGGTCCCGTCTCTGTTCGAATCCAAATAGGTTCCTGCATAAATGACACAGTCTGGTGTTAATCTTATTCCACTCATCTGCACTTTAAGTGGGGAAACATGTCTTTTTGCAACACCACAATGAGATGTGTAAATATTCCTAAATAAATAGTCTCTACCTGCACCCATTTTTTCCTCTGGACAGCTCCTGGGGCTGTGTGACTCCTCTGCTTGTGAGTGTGCTCCAGATTATGGCTTTCTTCAGTTAACTGGTGGGCGCTTCTACAGACATCTGCCGATGAGTCACAGCACAAAAAGGAACATGAGCAGTGTGCAGCGTAGTGCTGCCTCAGAGGACGAGGAACACACAGTCACATACACAGATGGTCAACAGCACATAAAGCAAAGCAAGGCTGAAAAACAGGCTGCCAGCTACAACTGTCACTATAATTTATTCACTGGAGCTGGCCATGGGATTGTGCCATGCAAACTACAAGACACAGAGTGGTGGCTAATAACTGGTCTTACATATGGTCAACTGATGACAGAAGCAACAACAACAGGATGTTAAATGGTTCAACTGAGAAGAAATGAATCAAAACTTAATAACAGTTTCCTTGCATAATTGAGAGGTTTAAAAAAATGATGAGCGATTACATAAGACATTTTATTCTGAGTGTCTGTCGGTTTATTTCAGTCCAGTAGCAGCGGTAGTACCTGTTGTTCGTGCAGGCCTCCAGGATGGTGTCGAGGTGTTGGATTTTTGGCTCTTTGGCTGCTTCCTGCTGATTTCGGCATTGGCTCCGTTGACATAAATGGAAAAACCCTGCTCAAGACGTTCCAGCTCAATCTCCCTTGGATCTTTGACTTGAATGCGTTTTAGGACCCTGGGAAGCAAACAGAACTACAATAAATCTCATCATATAAGTGTGTGAAGTAAAGTTTCACTGTAAAACACTGGTATGAGAGTGAAATAAAGATATGATGGTCATATACAAAGCTGCCACAGTCACAATGACAATTTAAGGCAAGTAACTATCATACAAACACACTGCAGTTCACAATTTTATTTGATGCAATACATATTTCCCTTATTAAATGTAGCATTATTTTAATCCTGTCAAACTATTATTTAATCAGGTCTGTGAACATCAGAAAATATGATTTAAAAAACACTTCTAATGGCTTTTATTCTAAATCTAGTTACCATGAAATCAGATGTTTTGTTTTAATGTCTCCTCCAACACGTTATCCGTACATAGCATTCTTAACGGTATTTTAGAATTTATCATTTCAAATTGGTTATTGACACAGTACTGTGGCACAAAATATCAGTTTGTCTATTACCACAGAGTCAATCAGCATCCTCATTACATCCTGAAATGTACCAAGGCAATCAGATACCAAATAGGTTGGACTTAGAAAGCAGTATTATGTATTTTTGCCAGGGTTTGTTAGTTAGCAAGATAACTCAAAAAGTTATGAACAGATTTTAATGAAATTTTCAGGAAAT
>JAPSES010000109.1:12483531-12502520 GCA_029822895.1 Maxillicosta whitleyi
CTTGATAGGCAAATCTGACATTAATATAAATCAGCCACTTTGACTTCGTTCAGAGTACAGAATTTAGACCACAACACTCAATACACGAACTGACAGAACTACGTCACACAGCCACATATAACAGATAGCTCCGCCCACTTTCTCCAGCCTCACTGACTGCATAGAGCAGAGAACACCATAAAACAACATACAGATTATTTAGAACAATAATTCCTATTCTATACTATGACTAATTTGTCATTTCTTCCATCAATCACCACACTACTCTGGTAGCAAAATGCACAAAGGAATGCACTGAAGTATACGCCACACATGTTGTCACAGTAGTGTGGCAACAAAGAGGCTAATGACATCTTGTGACAGTATCCATGACTACTAACATGTGATTGGCTTTGTGATAGACAATCCCATACTTTATGGCAGTAGCCATTATCTTATAATATTCTAGAAAACGATAAAAAAGAAAAAAAAAACCCTCATAACTCATCTACCACTTAGGGACATATATACTAATTCTGTGTCCAGTGAAATGCTTTCTCAGTTTCAGGTTGTTGCTCCATAATTACAGTTGACCACTGAAAATAGGCTGTGCTTTTTGGGAGCCGGTTTATTCCCTAGATTAATGTTTTTAATGGAAACATATAAATGAATAAAAGTAAAAAGAAAAAGTAATTTCAGGGCTATCTTACTGTCATGTGTAGCAGTTTTGACTACGGTAACTGAAACTCAATTTGTTCTACTTGATGTTAATAGTATTTTTTAAAATGTGATAAAAATTTTCATTGAATAAATGTTACATGTTTTTTCCAGTCAGTGTTTAACATATGATAATAAATAAATAGTAGATCAGCTATGGCTACATTTGATTTAGTCATTAAATAAACTGAGGCTTCAGACTTAAATATTTCTTAAAAAACACTGAATCTTTCATAAAATAACAACTATATTTTCTGTTAATTCCTCCTCAAGTTCAACTGGTAAACTGTGGTAGACTAATTTTACCTATACTAGCTAAGGTTAACTACTCTTAGCTTAGTATTGATGGTTAGCTAATGTGACTGTATATTTGTCTTTTTTTTGTTTTGTTTTTTAAATGTACCATTTATATTGACATTCTTTACATCACACACACTTCAGTGACTTACTCATACATACTGGTGACTGGATGTAATATTTTAGCTAATCTAGTTTCCAGGACAGATTGGGTATTCAACATTGTGTGACAGCGGTGGTGATGTTTTATTGTTGCAATTTGTGGTGCATTTTTCTAGACTGGCTCCTGAAGAAAAAAAGAATTTCTGTTTTGGGTGTCAAGCTGAGGCTGAGGACATATCGAACCCCTGCAATAGATGCTCATCAAAGTGCCAGTCGAGTATAGAAGGTACAACAAGATGACAGCAAATGTGGAAATACTTATTAAATACTATTTTGTTTCTGTTTCATTCAGGTTTTTCTCTACAGCTGAATGAAACAGATTATGACAGTTCTTCAAAATAAATGTGGTTTACACAAATATCAGCTTTCTAGTAAATTTTACTGAATGATTGTGACAGTTTTAATTGTTTGAGAATATCTTATACCACACTAATTTGTTGATGCTTAGAGCAAGAAACCAATCAGTGCTCTTATTAGGCAGCACTGAAAGTCATAGAGGAGTTCTGTACCTCCTCTGTGTAATCCAATCTGCTTCTCCCCTACAGCCTGCGCTCACACTTCACCTGTTTTTGTGCTGGAGGGCAATTAAATATTCATCCAGAGTGTCATCCACAGCAGAGGCAAGCTTCCCTCCTTGGCACGACTTACTCTCCTTCAAGAACAGAAGACAGAGTACACACACACACACACACACACTGAAGAGTCAGAATAGCACACATCAGCTATTTGACAATAGTGTCATAACATAGCTCAGCGTTTGACAGACTACAGCCAATAAACACTTTATTCAGTGCATATATTTGTGCAGGCAGCTTCTCCCTCCAGGTAGATTATACAGTACATGCAGCGTGTTAACATACATTGTAGACAAAATGCTTTCATGCAACCATAAGCGTGTTAAGCTTTTATGTCCAACATGCCAGTTTAATGAAGTCATGGGATAAGGAAGATAGAGGAATAAGAAAATAACCAGTCAACGTCAGTCCTTTAGGCTTTTAAGTGGAAGGGATTATTGTTGAAAACTTAAACATTATTTAAGTTCAAGCACATCTACCTGTGAAAACACACACTAACTGTTTCTCCCAAGTAAAGCCAAACAAATTTTTTTTATTGTTTTTATGTTTTCAAGATTGTGTCAGAATTTACTTTACCCCTACAACTGTAGAATCTTCCAATTTTGAGATGATTTGGTGGTTTACAGTAGGACTGAGTGCAACAACATTTTCCATATTCTTCAGTCTTAACCATAATCATAATAGAATACTGTTTTGAAAAATACTGAAAGACAGCTGTGAATGTGACAGCGATTGGTTATTCCTGTCAGCCTTACAATGAACTCACAACATGTCCAGGTTGTACCCTGCCTTTGACCATAAGTAGCTGAGATAGGCTCCAGGGACCCCTGTGACCCTTGTGAGGATAAAGCACGTTCAGATAATGAATAAATGAAGGACAGCTGGATGCCAATATCTTCATGAATAACTCTGTGAAGCCTAAATCCAGAATCCTAAAATGTAGCAACTTTAAACAATGCTTGTCTAGTGGTTGAACAACAGCTACCACAGCTATTCCATCTTATATTAACGTGTCCTTCTGTGAATATGGCTGAATAACATTCAAAACAAATTATGATGCAATAATTTTAACACAAGTGGTTGTGCTTTGAGTTATTAGTTGAAGGGAAATGGTAATTTTCGATTTAATTTTCAATGCACACATAAGAATGTTTTTCTGCCCCAAACAAGCATATTCTCCTACATTAGGAAAATATGATTATGACTGGTGGGCTGGAGCATCTCTGTATTACCACATCTATGTGTCTAATTTTATTTTATTTACAAAATGAAGCTACAACAATTTGGGAATTGCGCTTGCCTGTTTTGTCATATCAATGTGATTTCAATAATATTTCAATTAATTGTTCAGTGCCACTTGCACAACAAAAAATGCTGAGCTGATTGAAGTAACAGCTAACAATATATTCCACGTCTGATGTTTTACACACTTACAGTATACAGTAACACACATATCACCTAAGATATGCAGTTTATTTAGAGAACGATGTGAAATCAACCTTGAAACTTCATATTTCTTCCTACTTTGTCCTGAAATGTGAATGTTGACAATACATCACTGGTAAATTACACACAAAACAGTGCTGCTTGCATCATACAGTCACCTGCAGTTCATGCCAGCCGATTTTACAACCAACCATGCACAAACAGAACAAAAAAAAAGCCCTTACTTCTCTAGGGGTCAACTAGGCTACAGCATCTGTCATTGTCTGTCAGGAGGCGGAAGAGAAGCAAAGAATTTTGAAGGAAGAATACAAAAGAACAGAAAATATTTATTAGTTAAGGGTTAGAGAGAAACAAAGTGACACTGCTGTTGAGTATGGCATGCATTGTTAAAATTAATGTTTACCATCATTTCCCATACCAAGTAAAAATCACAGCCCATGTCGTCTTAAAACTCCAAACAGCAGATGAGCCATTACATAAAACGATCTGTACTTGCCTCGTTTTCCATCGTGTGGCTGCAAATAAAACTGTTCACCATCACACATTTTGAAGAGGGCCGACAACTTCCCAAATCTCACTGAAATCTGGATCCTGTGTTTTCCACTGCACACAAAGAATAGCCCAAGGTTACCTATGGCATCCATATGATCTTCAATGCAGTCTGTTTAAAACGACGCCCCACCCGCCGATTGACTCAGCGGGACCTTAACACAAAACCCTGATATTTACACAAAAGGACGTACATATTATTCTAACCGCATTTTAACCGTCAAACCTAATTTGATAACACTTAATGTAACATCAACCTGACTACAGGGAGTTGACAGACGTGTGTTACATACCATACGACAGCGGAAGAATGTGCTATGTAACGCAATACCGGCATTTTAACAATTTGCATATACAATTAGTGTTAAATGCTTGTCATAAAAAAACACTCATATAGTCTGTGAAGCTAAAGTTAGCAACGAACCTGCTAATAAAGCTAATAACAAACTGAGAGGCTACCGCGTTAGCATGTAGCTAGTTAACGATTAAACACCTACAAAATTGGCTTCCCCCCCTCATACCACCGTTTACCGTCATGTTATAGTATTAAAAATACTCACTGTCACAATAACGGAATACTTTGACTGTTATGTTTAAGGAGTTTTTTCGCCGTTTTCTCATGTGGCCAGTGTGTTGTGTTGGTTGGTAACCAGGATGGCTGTCCACCAATAGGGAGCGCGGACTCAGATTCAGACACGCCCCAGCCGGTCAGATCCCTGCGCGCACTCAGCATCCACAGAACTGTGTAGACCCTGGTCCAGAAAACCACTGGAGGATACACTCAGGAGCACTTTGCATTAAAATGGAACTAGTACTTTTACTTAAGATGCGTGTGTATTACTCGATTACTCAAGTTTTCTGCTCATTTATCTTTTTTTTTTTCTACACATCTCAGAGGTTGATTGCATTCCCTTCACTACATTTAGTCACTTTTCAGATGGCACTTTCTCCTACCTTCCTGTCTCCTATGAATCCCACACATGTCCAAATGTGTTGATTTTAATGTTGAGTGTTATGTGGGTCCATAATCTAAATAAACTTATTATAATGTCAAAGAAAAGTGGATTGTTATTGTTATTTCATCGATGCTGCTCTCTTCCTTTCTCAATGCTGCTCTTGCTTTAATCTTATTTTACTCTATTTTATTTTAACATGTGTATATTGTTATATATTTCTATTTTATTTTGTTAATATTTCATTAAAATTTCGTTTTACTTACTTTTTTTTTTTAGCATTTACCTTACTTATTTCTTATATATTTACTGTGCACAATTGTGAGCTACTGCACCTTCATTTCACTGTCATTGCCTGCGATGTCATGTGACAAATAAATCTTCTTGATTCTTGGATTGCTGTAGTGTCCAATATTCCCCATTTTAAACATTGCATAACTAAAGGCCACCTGTTGTGTAACTTGTCAAACAAGTCAAGCTTGTTGTTTTCTTCACTGTCCAGAAATTGATGAGTCAAGAGACTTACAGTCTACCTTCTCTTTAAGGAAACACTACTGACTTTCCTCTCCAAGTGTCCTCCTTCTACTGTTTAAGGTAAAATATGTACATAGATGGAGTTGAGAAGTAACCAACCAACTGGTGTTTAACCTAACATGGGAAAGGACTAAAACATATATAAGCATTGAGAACTCTTCTGTTAATCAGACAGCAGGGGACAAGGCTTTAGACATCGTGGTCTGTCGTAACAGTATATCAGCTTAACCCCAATTCAGTGACTTTTTTGTGTTCTTGCTTCAAAAGTGTCCAGAGTGTTAAACCTTCCATGAGAAAAGCTTTTTGGATTTGCTGGAAACAAGGTCATGAAAAGTTATGAGTCTCAAAGGAGAAAAGAGAACAATACATTAGAGACTGTACAATCTGATGTTTGAAACTACTTTGTACACAAAGTAGGAGTTTTATCTGAGTGCTTGCAAACATTACTGGAAAAAAGTAGCCATGATGATGATAAACTCAAACTGAATTATGACGCCAATGAAGATTCATAATGAGAAGTTAATATTAGGTAAGTGTTAAAATGCAACATACACATCAATGCTGTTGTTAAATGAATTTTAAAAAAGGGGGATTTTACTGCACAATGACATCGATTTTTACTGAAGGTGACACTTCAACCACAGCTATTCAGCATCACAGAACCACAAACCAGTGGTCCTCAGCTGGTCCCACCCGTATTTTTTTATCTTGGTCCTCACATCTCTGTATCTTTTTTTCTCTTAAAAATTGGGTGGAGTTTTTTTCCCCTCAAAAAAATACACAAATATTTTCGTCACTGCAGTCAGAACACATTACTCAAGAAATAATAAACAATGAAAATTACAAGTAACAAAACCTTCCAAACCCAGCCTTCACAGTTCCATTCTGCCTTAAGGGTTTTACGCTCGTCTTCCATGCTTAACACACTCGGTGTCATATTTGTGCTCCATCTTTTCTATAAATGATTAAGTGTACCCCATCCCTCAATCAAATGTTCGGAGAGTTTGTCACATTAAAAATCTGACATCAGGTAGCAACAAAAAGCTATATTTTGTTAAACATCACACTTCATGACCCACTCGGAATGAGTCTACTACCAGTATTTTTACCCAGAACCCACCAGTTTAGAAAATAGGCAAATCCCATACCATTAATTTATACAGAGATGTCTTTGAATGAAAAATATAGATTTTCATGCCCAACAGTCAAAAATTCAACACTGTTTTTATTTATTATAAATCAATACATTTTATATAAAAAGGACAAAGGGGTCAGAAATAAAACCATTGTAGATGTAAACCAAACATCAGGTTACCCTCTACCACACTGGAACCATATCACAGACTCACCATCAGCCAGTATGTCTAGTTAACACTCACTCGCTCATCCCAAAACACCCTAAGCTATACTTATAATCAATCTACAATCTGGAAAGGTTTGAAATGGAAATTATGTGGTTGACATCAATCTTTCTGCAAAGCGTTGCAAGTATAGCGACTTAGCATGCCATTGGGATTTTTTTTTTTTTGTGCAATCCATTACAACCATTACCAGCAGCAGCCAACAGTACTTTGTGAGGTGTGCACACATAAGTTTTGTAGAGCAGTTCAAGGATGTGAAGAAGACCTTCAACCTCCTGAAGGTAAACAATGTAAGCTTTGTGTGACGCCCAATGCAACTGTCCTGAATGTAACATAGGTTTAGGCATCCTCTGTCCAGAAATGACCATGACCTAGCAGATACGGTGCAATTTCCTCCTAAATGAGCTCTATGAGGCTTTGAGAAGAGCCAGTATCATTGTGTTGTTTACACTTAACCGCTTCTTGAAAAGAGGTGGATATCAAAATAGTAGATGTTTGAGGTCAAAAGAGAGCAGAACCGGCTGCCTAAACAAGCTAAACCGCTCACTGCACTAGTAGCACTTAAAAACACTCAACACAGAAGGGGAGATGGAGGAGGGTTTGTTATGTGGAGACCAAGTTATTAAACTGGATGAATAAAGGATCCAAACATTATTGTCATTTGTATCATTTCCAGAGATAAAATGCCCTTATGACAGAAATTTAATACATTACTGTTCGCCATGTAATTGGAGGCCAACAGTTGTGAAGGCAACACAAGTGCAACCGATTCATCCTCACAGCACTGCAAGATAAAAGCATTAAAATTCTAACTAAATTAGTCCAATCAGGATGATTTCAGTGACCCTGACCCTCAGGGTAAATCTCATGTTTTCAAAGTAAGACATTATTTGTAGACATGTCCCAATTTCCCTTCTTCTATATTATTAACTATTACCTTGTACAAAACATATCAGCAGTGTTACATCAAAATGAACCGTCTATTTAATATCGACTGGAAAAGGTTATGGCTTTCTGTTGCCTATTTTAAAACCAAGCCTTAACTGAGCTAACTCTGCTGGGTTATGGTAGGTTAAAATGGACCAGTGTCCACTTACTAAAACACACATGAGAGGAGAAAAAAAAAAATTAAACAATAACTTAAATAGAAGTGCTTAAAACATAACAGTTCTTAGAGCCCTTTCAAAAACCAAAAAAATAAGGTTGCAAAGCATAAACTGAATCCCACCCCAACAGAAAAGGAGAGAGAAATGAACAGCTGAAATGGTAATACTAATATTCATCCAATGATTCACAGATGTACAGTTCACTTATAGGTCATATCCTTCCCTCCTTACAAATATTTCTTGCTTCCTGGTCAGTGGCCCCCCCACGTCTGTGAGCCGCGGCTTCCCTCTGTTTCCAGTCTGTCTGTGGTGGGAGAACACTCCGTCTCCGTACACCTCCCCTCTTCCTCTTTCACCATCAGTGCCTGTTCCTCCTCTTTTTTCCTGCGCTCCAACTCCCACTCGACGAATGTGTCGAAGAGGCTGGGCCAGGCCTCGTCCTCGCTGTAGTTGCTCAGGTCTGGCCCGATCGCCTGGGTGAAGTTGAGGAACATGTTCCACGTGTCCCTTGAGATACCCCGGATACCTGAGGGGTTCTCCGCCAGGAAGTCCAGCCAGCGCTCCAGGATTGCAGGCATGTCCTGTGTGAAAACGAGGCGCCACAAGGCGATGGCGATGTCCCGTTGCAGGGAGCGTTGGCCCTCTTCAGCATCCAAGCCAAACTGGAAGGTGAAACGGTACAAGTCCTTGAAGTTCTCCTCGCCCTGGGCCTCCAGAAGCATGCAGGGGAAACGTGAACAGATGCCCTCCAGGCTGTCAGCTTGAATTGCCTTACATCCCTCAACAAACTCCTTCCTGGTGACAAAAAGGAAAACAAGGACAAAAAAAAATAAAAAAATAAAAAACCAAGGAATCATCAATTAGCCACTGTAATCATGATTAAGGTTGGGATTACAAATACATCAGCGTCACTGCCATTATAATATGTAGATGTGAAAAAGATGACCTCATAGTCATAGATAACACAATAAACATGATGCATGCACACTCACTGTTTGAACACTTGACGCATCAGAGAGATTATGCATCCACCTCATTTCACCAATCAGATGACGTCCCCACTAGCTATCAGCAACCTTTGATTAATTGATGTTTAATTAATATTTTTTTTTATTTAAAGTGAGTCATCATCATGTCAGTGTTACACAGTGGTGCGTACTTCAGATTTTCATGTAGTCCAAGCCTTTGGACATATTTTTCAACAAACAAATAATCAGCATCATAATAGAATGACTATTACCAAGAGCTAAAATCAAACCTAGTTTATGGGACCTGGCATGTTTTTCTAGCTGCTTCAAAAGCTTAGGAAAGATGCTGGTGGCGTCACTGATGCTCATTTTCAGACAGCCAATTAGATTGTGCAGGACACGTCACAGAAGCTTGTTGTGGCTATTTTCATCAACACAGAGGTTAGGAATGATCACAACAGAGACAGAAAAGCCTGTTTTTGTGAGCAGATCAGCAAGACACTGAAGAGTGGATGTGAGTCTTGAGTTTCCATGACGAGGAAAATATACCTCTCTCCAGATTTGCCACCGCTACAAAACTTAATCTTGATATGCTTCTGAGAACCAAAACATGTTTTCTTTCTTTCTATTTACCAAACAAGTGTCCAAACAGTCCAATAACCTACCAGCACTATTCAAACATAGAATCAAATTTGGACACAGACCATAAAGCTGTACAAGTCATCTGATGCAAATATTATCAGATTTTATTTACACAAACTAAAACAAACAAACAAAAAAGTCAAATGTTACTTTCTTGTGCAAAATGTAACACTTTTGTGTCCTTTCTATGCAGGCAGATATATGTTGGCGTTTGACCCCTGATGGCTTTTCACAGCCTAATGTAATATAAACAGCTTCAGTAAGCATCAGGTGACAATGAAACATGTTCCTAACCAGAGAGTGGTATTGTCCAAAGCCTCTGGATGGAAAAGTGCTGAGTTAAAAATCAGAGAGAGGGAGCAGTGACAAGTGACCGAGCCAACAGGCAGCTCTATTCATCTGAGACACTAACTGCAGAGTGGGAGGGCAGAGCCACGTCCATTTCCTGTGTGCCCCCTACCTGGTTGTGGACCGCTGTGTATTTGTGTGTAGCTGTGTTTAGTTTAGTCGAACTATTGACAACTACACGTTTGATGTTGGACAGTGAATCACGTAAATCATGTTATTATCAGTGAACACAGATGTCACATTGGTTTAATGCTCTGTTTGGTGAGGGCATAATGTGTTGGTTAGTGGGCAACTGTGTGTCATATAATTGTAGGGTACACTGAAATTACTGGTCAATTTTACAGCCCTCTAAGCTTAGCATTTTTTTAAAAAAAAACTCTTTGATTTACACAAAACTGAAAATGCGATTATGTTTTCAGGCTGACATAGATGAAGACTTCTGTAATTCACTTTCAATCATGCGCATGATGATGAAATAAAAATACCAGGACGAGTTTATAAACATTCACCAAAGTCATTCAAGATGCAAGGGAGGAGAGCCCTCAATGTGTTTATTGTGGGAGGGCACTCAGAATGAAGGCATAAGAATTAACAAACTACACTCCAAATCTCAAACAGAGGCATTTTTTAGTTATGACGCTAAGTCTGAAGAATCCATCATATGCAAAGAGGAGAATTTCAAACAGTGTTTGGACAGCTGAAAACTAAGTCAGTTGTGTGTGTGTGTGTGTACATTAGCATTGAATTGTTTGTTCCATGTATCTGTCAGCTAACATTAGTTGACAGTGTCAGAAGCGATAGCTGGTGTTATCTTGCTAGTCTCAACTGACTCACAGGCTAATGCACTTAGTTCATAACATGGATTAAATGGAAGAAATGTGTATTTATTTATAACTGTTTTGATAGTTCATAAAATAGTAGATTTTTGAGAATTTATGATGCATTTTACTACATCTAAGTCCTGAGGAAACATCAATTTTCCGTTTAGGTCTTAACCTGAAAACATTCTAGAACCTTTACACTAATATATTGTGAAGCTGATGTTTTTTATTTTACCAGAATAAACTAGTTGAGATAAAAAGTCTCAAGAGTATCCTGGCTGAGACCAGCAGTTAACACGTTTTACACACGGTTAGTCAAACATACGTACACATTACGTAAATAACATGTCAATAAATAAAGTACACATTGTCAGTGAGGTTCTTCATGTGACTTTGATCTTAATACTCAGATCTTGTGTTTAATTACTGCACAGATTCAAGTGTATAATAAATAACATTTTTAGACATCAGCACCAGAATCAGTGAGGTAAACACTAACTACTCATATATTTGGGAACATACGTACATGTTCATATTGTATTTAAGATATCTGGACCCATACCATAATGTACATTTTCAATTAAAGTGTATTAATGTGCAGTAGTCATCCTGGTTAGTCGTGATATACAAATACCAGTGAAAACACGCCCTATTTCTCAAACCTCTTACCTTGTAAACTTGCACATTGTGGCTGCTTGAAACTTCCAGGCCAGAACAAGCACACGAAACTCTGCTGGGTCCACACACAGGTCATTGCAAAACTTCTCCATGCCCTCCTCCAGGATGGCATCTTCCTGTTCATCTTTGTAGCAGCAGAAAAGCTCCTCAATGCGCAGCATTGAAAGCCCATCTCCATCCAGACACTCCTCCTTCCGTGGCTCCCCCATCATTGTAGGAATGACAGGAGTTTCCACTGTGACTTCCAACGCCTTGGTTCCATTTGACAACTCGCTGTTGCCTTTGCTACATGGGGCACTGGGCTCTTCTTTGTGGCCCCCCATGTTTCCGGTGCTGCTGCCTTTCTTGTGGGACTTTGAACCACTTTCCTTGTCTCCACTCTTGCTGCCGAGCGAGGACGTTGGGTTCTTACACTTGGTGACACACTGGCCCATGTCTTCCTCCCTGATCCCTCCTCTCTCTTTCCCCCTCACCTTCAGTCCCCGTCCGAGCCTCCTAGACGCCTCTGCTCTGGCCTGGCGAGACGTCTCAACATACCCTCAGGCCTGAGGTGCAGAAGAACATCGGAATGTTCATTCAATACAATTCCAAACTGAGTTGGTGCTGATCATAATAAAACAGCGAAAATCTAAGTTCTATGTGACAAATTCAGCTGCAATTAAGATTTTGTGCAGTCTGGTGGACATACAAAAATTTATACATAGCATATTATATTTACTGTGTAAATTAATAAAGAAACAACTGCAAAAAATGACACAGAACCAAGTAACCACAGAAACCTCCAGACAAAGAATTGGTTTCCCAAAACCACTACAAAAACGTCTTTAGGTAAACTTATTTTATAGGTTGTCCTTTGCATCAGCAATACAGTTTAACAATTTATAGACTATCTAAAGAATTACTACAGTAAAATACTTCGACTGCGGCTGCCATTTCATTTAGCTTGGGGAAGTTTACTTGCTTGACTGTAGGTGTAATATGTAGCTCTCCTGAGGAAAATCTTATCTCACATATGTGTCCTTTAAAAGTGCTTATGAGTGTTTGTATGCCTGATCAAATTTCATGTAAGCTATACTTCTGAAATACAGAAATTAACACAACCTTTTCTACTGTTCCAGCCTCTACAAATAAGCAATTTCCATGCATGAATATTTCAACTAATAATTACATTATTATTCAGACACATGATGTAGTGTTTAGTAACAACTCCAGCAGGGTTACTTACTGACAGTCCCTCAGATAGCAGTGGCCACAGATCAAAGTGTCTTTCTATTCTGCTCCATCATTGTGACCTTGACATCCGCAATGCTGAAAAGACACATTATCTTGTCATCATAAGCAGAAAGCGATAGCTTTTCATTCCCAATCCTGCAGGTCTATTTTTGTCAGCAGTCTGTTAATTTGTAATATGAGCACAACAAAACAGCTTGTCTTGTTCTAGAATACTTAATTATTAGTTGATGTATACAAAAAGAAGCCTTACAGTGTGTGCCCTGAACATATGGTGTGCACCCAGGATTGTTACTTTGCTTTTACACCTCTATAGTGGTTTGTGAACAGAGAATAATCGAGCTTCTTTCTAATGAAATAACTCCTGCATCCTGTTGCAAAATTCACACCTTTAATATACAAAAGAAACTTCTACTTCTCGTCGTGATCACGGATATTAGGTAGCCACCTTTCTTAGGTCTCACCCTAATAAATTAGCCTAAATGTGTACCATATCTGTGCTGATTGTTTTTATGGGCATGTACAGACACATCTCCTTCGGGTCAGTTCTGCTCAGATTACCAAACATTTGATAGACACGTGAAAGACTAAATATAGCCTTCATTTATTTTTGATCTAACAGCGTTAATGATCTTAAACATACTGTGTGCTAGACCAAACACTGAACAATGTAGCCATTATGTTACTTATACATTAAGTTACAGTACTGTTGGGGTGACGAAGTTGCGTTGGGGAAGTAAACACATCATAGGTGAGGTGAGGCAGTTACTGGTGAACATATTGAAGTCGGTTATATAGTTACCTATATTTACACAAGATTCGTGTTATTTTACCACGTTATCCTCATTGAGAAATAGCGAGCACAAACAACATGAAGTGAGTTTAACAGCTCGTGCTCAACAATCTTAAATATGATGTAAACAGTGTTTATATCACCACCCACAGACGGCAATTCTGACCGTCCACATTTAATTTATTTGTCATTTATTATGAAGCTGTTATCCATTCACAAGAAAATCGCCGTCACTGGGACATTTAGATCCAATCTGCCTGGCCCTGACGACGTCGCCATAGCTAGCTAGCATAAGCTCGGTTAACTAAAAGTTAGCTATAGGCTAAGCTAGGTCTTCCGAATAAAGACACAGAGAAGCATCATGATTGTAATAGACAGAAACTTACCGTTTTGGAAATTTCTGCCATGTGGAGTATAATGTACATCACTCCAGGAATGCCACACAAATTAATTAACAAGTTGAACAAGGTAGCGTCTGCGACCAGAGACGAACTGAGGGAAACTCGTCGCGTTAACTCAGATTGCTAGCCAACTAGCAGGCAGAAAACTTCCTTATCAACATCAAATTATAGTCCAGTTGGAAAAAATAAGTAAAAAACCTAGCAGCCATTGTGTGCTTCTATATCCATTTTGGTTTCCCTTCGCTCGTTGAAGTGAGTTAAAAGACCACCTCGGACTAAAGCAGCCAATTTCTTTGTGCTTCCCCCTTTTAGTCATTGAGTGTAGCTACATTATGGGCATTTTCCTGCATCACTTCCTCCCTGCTTACAAGCGACCAACAGCTGATCTTCATCTCAAGCGATAGCGATGATAAGATTAATGCTCAGTTTTAACAAAGTCATGCTCATGTAAATATTACATTAAACACAAATTGATAAATATATATAAAGCCAATCGCTGGACCACATGTTTTGAGAATGACATTTTAACAGAGTGGTGAACAATTTTAAACACAAGGTAATGTGAATACAAGGACTAATAACTCGTCTCATACGGCTTAAACTAGGTTAATAAATAGTGATGGGAATAAATGTAACTATCTTGCTAATATAGGTACGACATATTTGACTTCATGTATTATTCAATGTATAAACATTGGTTTATGTTTTTGTGTGTTTATATATCTTCTTTGCGACCTTTCCGTTTAGGTCATAGGATACGTCATCAGCAAGCGACAAATGTTTTCATCTCATGCTGCACTAGCAAGTTACTTAAGTCTTCTTCAGACGTTCAGTCGGTAGGTCATGTTTTGTGATATGTTAAATGAAATATTAACTATAATGGCAATGCAACTAATACATGCGAGTGACACGCATGTGGCTAGTAATTTAATCGCGGTTACTGACAGCAGAGGCAGTTTGAGCTTTGAGGAAAATGCTAAAGGATAGCTAGCTTCATTTTCCTAAGTTTTGCTAAAATTAATACCATGTTATGTGTTTTCTGTAACATTTAGTACATCCGATACTCTGCACTTATAAATAGTGTCATTCTAAATTATTTCACCCTTTAAGCGTACACTAGAACGTAGTGTATTTTAATATATTTAAGCCTGTCATGTAATTAGTATTAAAATATATATGTTGCTATTAGTGACATCTAGTGTTGAATTATAGGAACACCTCAGGCTTTCTTAAAACATGTTTTAATCTATAGTGTTTACAGTATGACAATCTGCTAAAAAAAAATAATAATAACACAAAACAATACAATAGCAGACAAATAGTGGAGAATAGAATTGTGTCAGCCTTTTTTAAGGTTCACACAATGGAGGATTCAGTACTGTGAAAGAGTCCTAGATCACCATTAGGTTTGCTGGTTTAGCAAAGTTGTAATGAGGACACATGCATTTCTCAGTCTCTGTATTAAGATACAATGTGGATACATGGGAAGTATGTACAGTATCCCCTTTTGTTCAGACAATATTGGATTTATTGCATTCATTTTCTAATATTTTGTACTAAATTTCATTCTACATGCCACATGTCTCTTTGTGCTGCTTCTTGTCAATGGGGTCAGGGGTCACACCTTTAGAATGTATTTAGTTCCGTTTTTTGTGTCTTTTAATGCTATCTGTGTATTTCCTGTATTTTCTTTGATATGAGAAATAAATATGTATGCTCATTTCAACCCAGCAAAACAAAAAACTAAAGGTGGCTCTTAGACGTTTGCTCACTACTATACATGAAGCAGGATTTAGACATTTTCAGCAACACTGGTTTTTATTTCTATTTTCAACTTTCAAGCTAATATTTGGTTTCATGGTAATTGTAGTTGATATGCACTTTAGCAGTTAAAAAATAAATATATATTCTTGAAATGGTATGGGAAAAAATCTGGTTTGAGAAAAAAAAAGGTTTGCTATGAACAATGCCTTTTTTTGTTATTATTAACATTAAGAAAAATGAAAACAAAACTGAATTGACTTGCAATTTAATGTAATTTTTGTAGGTATTATTTAAATTAGCAAAATCTTTTTATTTGTTTGTCACCTATGCCAACTATGTTAATTGTTCAGTAATGACAAGTTAAAAATAGAAAGGAAAAAAAAGAATAGGCCTTACAAGATGTTTACATCTGGAATATATAGCAATATAGTTTGTAGTCACTGGTCATGTAATTTACGGTTAGTGTTGTAGAAAAGCTCAACCAGGGAGTTGAAAATTAGCACTAGCTTTAAACTCTATAGGCATCACATCAGCTGTAAGCCTGTAACTATGTTTGACTGTGTTGTCCTTGTAAAGTAAATAAATCAATAGAGTAGTATCACACTGTCGGTGTGTGTGTTTAAAAACAGGATAAAAAAGACAATAGGCATGTTAGTGACACTTAGCATTCAGGGAAAAACTGCATCATTGTTATTCTTTTCATTATGAAATATCCCTTTATCCAAGGAACCTTCTGGCTGTATTCATTCCACGCCCAGATGACAGCCTCCACTCGCAGGACAGTGTTGTCATTGTATATGCGGGTGTTTCGCATCGCCCGAACTTGGCAGGCACAGAGTGGAGTTACAAGCGACACAGAAACTGAGAGAAAGTACATACTTCAGGAGGCCCGCACTCTATTTAGACAGAACCAGCAGGTGTGTGGAAATGACACTGCTCATACAAGAAGAAACAGGCTCAGTTTTGCGGCAGCCTCAATGACTAATCATTTCCCCTGTGCCTCTTTTAGCTGTCAGATGAAGGATCGATAAAGAGTTGCATAGAAGAATGTGAAGCAAGAATAGAAATAGGTAAGTGTAGTAAAATGAATACAGATGTCCTCACAAGATTTATCTTACCTGTATACAGACAAACACATAACATACCCTTTCCTCCTGATGGGCTGATAAATGTCAAACAGTGCTAACTCAGTTTTTCACCATTTGTGTAAATGTTATAAAATGTGTGTGGGCCAAGTTTAGGATGACAAATTATTGACAAATCCCTTATGAGCTACAATGTGGAGGTCAAACTGTGGTGAATTTTTTAAAGGATAATGTAATGATGAACATGAAGCTGATAGACAATGTCACTTTGGCACTTCAGTGAATAAATCACTCACCTAAGTCCCAATCACTGAACCACAAAGTAATAAAGTAAGAAATCAAATGAACAAACTGAAAAATCACATGATTCTAGATTTTTTTTTTCCCTGTTATTTTTGGTCAATGTCAGTAATTCCAGTTTGGTAGCATAGTATTATATATTTGAGTTCTATCATATGAATAAGCAATAATCTAATCATAGATTATTGCCCTAAACCTGGTTTTCACATGCTTGCCTGTTCATTTTCTGTTGGTTTATCAGTTCTTCAACTGGAGGCTGTTGAATGCATCCAGTTTTAGATGATGGAGGCAATCAGTTAAATCACAGTGAAGATTTTAGAAAGAGTTTGAAAGTAGAACTGAAGAAAAAGAATATGTTGGGAGATGTTCATGTCCTCTACGTATTCAGGACTCCTGTGTGTGGAAAACTGATTGTGAAGATTTTCCCATTATTTAAACAATGTCCATATTCCTCACAGGTCTACATTACAGGAACCCATATCCGAGGGCTGTAAGTAAAACCCATATGTCACACAATCTTTTTTTGTGTCAGCGTATGTTACTGTATTGTTTAAAAAAAATATGTCATGTTCTTCTTTGAACATCTGTGCAGAGCTACCTGCCTCCAATGGGACTGGCAACACAGAAAGGCAGAAAGCTGCGAGCACAGCAGCGGCTGAGAAAGCAGGCCAAGCCAGTTTACTTACAGTCACATGATGAGACCTGATGCTCGATATCCTCAGCCATCGCCAAGAGTTCAAGTTACCAAGGACAGGAAACTAGAGTGCAGTCACAAGCTTGTCTCATGGGCTGACTGATTTGAAGCACTAATTAATGCAAGAACGCCCGTCATTGAGGAAAAATCAATTTTTTCACTGTTATTTTTAAACATAATTTGTGAACATGATTTATAATTGAATCCGTCGGCCTCTGTTTCCACTCAGGAATGCTGTCAGCGTGGTGTCCTGTATTATATGACCAAGTTGTATTTTTTTGTTTTTTTTTAGATGTTATTTATCACTATCTGGGAAGTCTTGAGATGTAATAAACTGTCTTTTGTATTTGGAATATAATCATAAACACAGACATTTGTGTTAGAGTTGTGTGTATATTGTTGTCTTTAACAAATTATTAATAATAAACTGTTGAGAAACAAAGAAAATTAGTTTTACTCTGGAAAACTGTGGCGTCTGAACTCGACTGTAAAATGTTGGTAATGGCACAGAGAAAGTTGGGAAACATTTTGCATTCAGACTTCAGGTATCTAAAATTCTGTGTAAGTGTGTACTTCCCGTGAATTTCTGAGTCATCGAAGAGGAAGGACTGAGTGATGTAGATGTCACAGAAAAAAGAAATACAAGCAGTGAGCTATCTGAGCACATGGATTTAGAATGTGGTTTCATTAAAACAGGAACAGAGAGGAGACGTATCGGAAATGACTAAAATGCAAACTTAAAGATGGGTGTATTAGAGGTCAGTCATGGAGAATATTCACTACTAGTAAAGTAATGATCAAGAACAAAAAATGTATTTAAAAAAAAGTTAAAATTCTCTGAAAGTTTAGATTTCTGTTTCTGATTATTTTCCTATTTATTTTGATATGTTGGGTTATATTTGGAAACTCATTTGTCGAACACTAATCAACATTTTTCACCATTTGCTGACATTTTATTGACTAAAGTCTAGAAAATAAGTTAAAAGTAAACAGATATACATCATTTTATTCATTTATTTAACATGGAAAAACTCACCAACAGTACGAAACTTAATTTAAAAAAAAAAAGAATGTCTTGGCTGTTTTGGTCTACAGTTAAATTAATCATGTATTATTTAGTGTTTTGGAAGTGCTGCTTGTGTTGGACTTACAGCAGCATTACAGACTAATGGCTTGTCTGGTATCCAGCGACTGAAGACGCTGCCAAGTCTGACATGAAGATGACGGATGCTCATTTGGCTCATGTTGGAGTTGCAACATGACTGAACACTATAAAAAAATGTAAAGCCTCAGTAGAAGCCAAAGACACTGCCTCGGGTTAATGTTTTTAAATGATTTTGTTAAGGTTGCTGTTCCAAACATTAATGCTTTATCAGGTAAGTGACTATTTTTGGTCATTTCTACATGTATTACCAGACAGTGACAGAAACAGTTACAGTGAGGCATAAATGTCAGGTCCAATGTGGTTCTACGGGGTCTGTAAGGTCCACCTGTGTATGAACAGTGAGGGGACCTGCTCTGTTAGGTACCAGGAAGTAATGGTACTAATGTAATGATGAAGTAATGGTACTAATGTAAGGAATGAT
>JAPSES010000109.1:12535884-12554022 GCA_029822895.1 Maxillicosta whitleyi
AACCCCCCCCCCCCCAAAAAAAAATAAAATAAATAAAAAATAAAATTGTATTCACTATTATTAGTGACGTGTGAGGCCACAGCTCTTCATCAAACATGTGACAGATGACAAGACACACAGCTGTTTATGGAGGGCACTAATTGTGAAATCACTTGACATGTGTTTTCAGTAACTTAAATAAGGATAAGTGTCTTTAAATACATAATTCATACAAGCATGAGAGTCAAATTACTTTAAATTAATATAAATACAGTGAGTTCGTGCAAATGCATACAAACACAAGGACCAAATTAATCCAAATACAAACTCATAGAAACATTGATCAAACCACAAATTCATACAAATAAAATAGTCAAGTTTCTTTCAATTCATATGAGTTCATTTAAGTACAATGATCCAGTTTCTTAAATGCATGTACTTTGAATAAATTACTTCCTATGCGTCACTACTTTTAAATGGTAAATGGACTGCATTGTGGCGAATAAAACATTTTTTTTGGGGGGGGCTAACCTTATCTGATTCTTTCATTCTCTGATTTTTTACATTGTAATCTATTCTAATAATGCCTCATCTTATGATGATTCATGCACAGAAGTACAGATGAGCATCCCTTGGCATTTCAAACACGTTTTAGTTTGTATTTCTGAGGATAACAAATAAAAAGCTTTGAAGCTTTATTATCTTACATCCACACTTAGTTTATTTACTGTTTAAAAATGACTCTGGCAAACCTCTTTATCACACAAATTGACATCAGTTTTCCACAAAGACCAGACCAGACTTTAGTCAAAAGCTTTAGTCAAAAATCTGTTTACTACGCCGATACATTTCTTGCCAGAAGAAAAACATGTACTTTAATATATTATAAAAGCTAATGTGGACAAATATTGAAACTAGACATATTAATCGCATCATATGTTTTATAGTTTATCAATATTTCCAGGATATGGTGCAGGCTTCATTTTAGTCATCTAAACTGGAATAAATCAGATTTTAAGAGAAAATAATAAATCAAAAGTTAAAAATCGATTCCATTTAGATTTATTTGATTAATTTGAGTATAATGTTCAGTGATTCAGGTTTATTCATTTAAGTATTTGTTACTTTGACTTGGATGTTTAGTTTGACATTTAGTGAAAAGTCTTCATTTCAGATCATTCTTAATGTGATTTCCACTTTTGGGAAAGGCAAAGGACATAACTATATATTTTTTTTTTTCTGCTACAAACTATTGCTTAAAAGATTTCTATCAATTAACCTCTAATTGCAACATCAACTCTTTCAAGAATGTGATTAAAGTAATGAAACAGTAGGATTCTAAAGTTCAATAAGTCTGTCATCAGCAGAATACCTATTTTAGTTAAATGAAGTTTGTTATATGACATATTAAGGCAATTAAAAGCAATTGTATTTAATGGCAATATAAACGGGTTAGTTGTCGTATTTGTAGTATTTGGTGCAAATATAGAGAGAGGTAAGAGGACTGGGCTGGTAATCTAACAGGAGAGGTCAGTGTCGTGTCCTTGTGTTCTTCATAATGTTGCTTTTATTTACTTCAGATTAACATGTGATCAAATACAATACTGGATTGTCTGCCTGTGTTTTCTGAATGATACGTCTGTGCATCAAGTTGCTGGCAACTGGTAGTGCCATGATGTGGGAGGGAGGGAGTCGACAAGAGAGAGAGAGAGAGAGAGAGAGAGAGAGAGAGAGAGAGAGAGAGAGAGAGGGCGGGAGGGAGGGAGGCTGCAAATGGCAGCTTCTGTGACACTATGGGAGGGAGAGAGAGAGAGAGAGGAGAGGGAGCAAGAAATAGTCAGAGTGAGAGGGATTGTGAGGGTGAGAAAGAGAGAGAGAGAGAGAGAGAGAGAGAGAGAGCTACAGTCCAACTAGATCAGATTGCAAAAGATTGATAGAGAGAGCTGTTCAGTTAATAAGCACTGAGGAAGTATTCTACGGTTTTGTAAAATTGTGGAGGATGGACTTGTTAGTAAAGATGAGGACTGAGCTTGCGACCAGTTGAAGATATTGCTTCAGAGGATGGACATATAATACCTGTATTTTCACTGGGATAGACCTTACTAAACACTTCGCACCTTTTTTTGCACGCTGAGAACTGAGTGACATTTGTCTGAACTCGCGACGGCCTCTGAAAAAAGAAAAAAAGACCAGAGCAAAAAACAAGGATGGAGAAATTCAAAGGGGGTCTGCGCCTTGTGCTGAAGATGATGGAATGGTTTTCTCCAGTTTTAGAGTAACACACAAAAGAAGGAGCAGCTGCGGTGGCAGATGCAGAGAATGCCTCAGTTTGGTTAACAGGGACACTGGGAACAGAGAAGATACCACCTTTGAGTTCTGCCGCCTCAGGGAGGACACGCATAAACACAAGGTAAGAGAAGGACAGAAAACTTGACTTCAAACTTGCAGGATGATCATCACATCGATATTTGTCAGTTGTCATTGGTCAGCTGTGTGATAAAAGTGACGCTGGATGGCAGTGTCTACACTGATGCATTCCCCACTGTGAGCTTATTCAGTCATTCTACTAAAACACAATAAAACGTCTAATACTGACAATCAACTTGTAATTTAGTTTAAAACTGTAAAAAGGAAAATAAAAAGCCACAGCTATAATCCAAAGGCACTATACAGATGTCAGTTATAGCTTTCCAAAAAAAATACAATAGGAAACATTAAATCTATGTACTAAACTGGCCATTTTACTAAGTATTTTTAATTCCCTTTAAAATGAGAGATGGCGTTCACATTAGTGTTCAGCTGATGAGGATATTAACACCGAAATTTAAAACTAAAAGTCCTCACTTCAATGCCTTTGTTTCCTCCAAAATCCACTGTGCTGTAGTGCAAAACCAGAGCAGCAAACAATATGTCACTGACCTGTGTAGCAGCAAAGCTTTTCTGTGGAATGATATTTAATATAGCAATAAAATATGATACTGGGGCTAGGTTTAGATGGAGTCTGTTTTGCAGAGGGTTGAAATAGCACAATAAAAACTGAAATCCTATATCTGGTTTGTTTACTAAAACAGAAGACCAAGTAAATAAATGCCATCATATATAGGCACTAGTATTTTAGTCATCCAACAAAATTTTAGACAATATGTAATGCATACGTATCATTAAATATATTCATTTACGTTTCACTAAATCACTCTAATAATGCAAGATGGTGACAACTTGAGGAGTTTATAGGCCACCAATCCCTTGGGAAACATATATCAGATAAACAGTCTAGCAGTAGCATCCAATTTAGCATAATAATACAGGAGACCAGACATCACAGGAGAGACAGCAGGTATTAATGGATAAATGTGTTGTTACTGCACTTTTCTTTCAGTATATTAAAAAGAAAAATCACTGATGCAAGGGTACAAAGAAGACGAAAGATGAAGAGGACAGAGATTATGCAGCATTGTCTGACAGTTCAATGACCTCATTCTGCTTTTCATCTCAGTTTGATGCACTTTTATGACCAAAAAGGTTATTTAGTACGCAGTAGGACACAATGACAACACCAAATAACACATCCACAAATTAAGGGCGGAAATTTTGCTCTTTTATGAGGCCTATAATATATTAGAAATGTATCATTTAATCATGCAATATAAATACACTTGTGTGCTGCAACAGGTATCACTCTAAATTAGAAATTACATAGTTTAATATGGGTGATTCAGCCTTTGTGAATGGGTGCAAGTAATTAAAAAACTGCACAAATAAAGATCAAAAAGCCCAGTGAGGAGCTCACATGTGGGAATGATCAATCAATGGGAAACAGGTGTTTGAACGGTGGAAAGGCTACAGGTGCAGCTAGCAAAAAACTACAGATTTTGTTCCACTTGCACTGAATATACCAGCTGTTATGAAAATGTGAGAGAATGACTCAGTTCTTCATGAACACTTCTCTCTGCTGCCTCACCTGAGATGGCATTGCAGTGCAGGCGATGGCCTACATACCAACTCCAACAAACTCCAGGACTGGTTACTGTCTGGTTAGTTATGTTACTTTTTTCAAGCACCAAAGTTTTAATTCATTGATTGGTTTGTTTAGTTTAGTTAGCTTAGGGCTCATCTGGCTAAAATATTATCGCATATAGGGTTAAAACATGTTAAATTGAGACTAAAACTAGCACTTTTTAAACTACTGTCAGTTATATTTTCGTCCCATCCTACCTATTTCAGCTTCTATCAACCTCTTCTATACAGCAAAAAAATTAAATAAAACTAAATTAACCCTTTCATGCATAGTGGTCACTACAGTGGACTGTCATTCTACAGCTGTTCTCTTGTATATTCATGGATTTTGTTGTTTTAGTTCCATATCAGCCAACACATTGGACACTTATACAACATCAAATACACTGACATTCACACCATTACTGTAACTTTGCTGTTTTTCATAAACCTGATCTGCACTAACATGTCTGAGTGTAAATTAGATGTTATTAGAGTGTAATTTTTTTTTAAACAAAAAGGTTTTTTTTGGCATATTATCTCCATGAAATGAATAGAGACTAGTATTACGATATGTTAAAATGGGAGAAAACATCAGATTGGCAGCATTAAAAATGATTTATTACATACTTTTCACACAATATGTCAGTAAATAAAAACTAAACACATGGTTTCCAGCTGAGTGGACATTTTTGCAAGTCCATGAAAAATAGGTTTATAAGAAAAATATTTAATTGCATTGTTTTTTTCATGTCTAAAGAGGAATAAAAACACTCAGGAAAAACATTTTGATTAAGGTTATCATAAGTCATGCATGAAGAGGTTAGAACAAAACTGAATGTAGTCAATCATCAAAATGAAAGTAAAAACAAAAGAAAAAGTACAAACTGGAAAATTTCATACCAGGTCTGTGTGTTACATTTGTAAACATCGTATAAAGTGTAAACTAGTTTGTATGCGGTCCTGCCAATCAGAGATCATTGCTGCATGGTGAAGTGGTGTTACTTTCTATAGGAAAATACCTGTAGGTCACTTGAGACGAGATGGGCTCCGCGTGGTGAGCTATAGGAAAATACAATGACACCTGAACCCCTGCTCTTCCTTCACAATGGCCCCGGGAGGTGGGCCGGGATCGTAGTGGTAGAGCTCAGTTTCCTGCATGTCTTGAGATGAGGTACCCTCTCCCACTCCATCGCATTGTTCCTTCCAATCCCTTCCATTATTTTGCACATCCAATTATTCATTCTATTCATCCTAATCAGCTTCAAGCTTATCATCTCCCCTGGTCGCTCCTCTCAACTCCCTAAGAACAACGCACACACACACACACACTCACACACTCACAGAAGGATAGGTCACAAAAGTCACAAAAGGTTATTCATGAAATTACTGGAAGTCATGCAAATCATTTTCACTTTGTCATGACTTATAAATCAAAGATATAAGCTGAATTAGAGACTCAAGACGCTTTGAGCGAACAACGCACTATAAACATAACAATGGGCTCCCGTTGCCCTTTTATGTCAGAGGATATGTGTAGTCATAGTGTACGTATCAACAGCCAGTATTAAGGCCATAATCTGTGTAAACAGAGCTGTTGTCCCACCACTGATATTTGACAATAACACTGAAGCTCGATCTTACTCGACTCCAACAATTCCAACTCCAACATTGTGCTCAAACTAGTGTCACTTTCTGCAAAAATAGGCTTCACTCACATCCATGTCAAAAAGTCATTAGCGAAGACCAACTTTTTGGTCATATATGCATTCAAAATATTGCATGCACATGCTCTCAGTGGAACAAAGAACTTCACATGTGATTACCACCAAGGCTTTCTGCATGAGATGAGACACTTATCTAATGACTCTAACGACGCGGGGAGGGTTTTTACTTTCATTTAACGAATTCACTTGACACCGTACTCTGCGCAACAGCGGTATGATATGGACACTGCTTAGTGCGGACGGCGGCTTGGGTTATGTGTAAACTGTTGAGGTCAAGATGTATTGTGTGAAACAGTGAGACAAAGTGCTTGTTCAAGATTAATCACACTTATATAACCAAGCTAGTGCTGCTACTATGTCATACAGCCAAGTCCACCTACCACTGTTAAAGTACACAAATTAACTGTGTGTGACAATCAAGTGATAACTTTGGTTCAGATTAAAATAACTTGTTTGGATTACATACTTCCACTTTAGATATCTGAAAGGAGTAATACTAATTTTAGAGCTAACAGCTGTGCACCTTTGGGGATAAGATAAGAGCAAAAAACTCCATTCAAGTATGAAAACAGAGCATACTTTAGCTGCAATGTTTTTTGTGGTACAGGTATGTTTGATCCCAAGGGGTCAAATTGAAGATTGTACATGAGGTAATCTAGCTCCAGATTAGAACTGTAGTAAACTTTCACCTGAAAGTGTGTGAGTGAGGACAGAATCGGTGTGAGCGTGTGGCAGACGTTGGGGCACCTGGGATTTGGGAGCGCACATGAGTGAACAGTCAAGCCTTCGGGGCCCAAATCATGCAGGCAGACAAAAAAAAAAAGCGGATGTGGCCAGGCGATAAAAGCTGTCTGCACCCAGAGGGGCCTCAGTCCAGCTCCCCCGGGTAAAACTCCTTGACCCTGAGGCTCAACATCCCGCACAGTGGCAAGGTTATCAGCAGCTTGATGGAGGGAATCATTATATATTTCAGACCCACTTTAACTAAAATATTGATACATAACCTATGAAAATACTGCAGATGCCACTTGTCTGATTCCTGTAAGCGAAAGTCAGTGTGGTAATTATAAACTATATGGAATACAGGGCATTTCACAAGGGACAAATTAGCTACTTACCTAAACCGTACCATAAAGAGTAACTGTACATTTACAGCAGCCTTGGATTATGATTAATAACACTGCAAATTGTACAGAATGGGGTCAAATAAATAGTTCGTGCACATCCCCGTACATCCATAGAGCCACTGGCACACAAACAAGTCCCGTAGGAGTTTGCTTTAATGTACAGGCAAGTCAACATTAAGGCCATAAAAGAACAGACAGAAGAGTGCAGTTTGTCTGTTGGATGTGTGATGATTGCATGGTATGCTACTGATAAACTATAAATATAACCAAGACGTGTTGAAAACTGACTTGTGATAGCTCTTCTCTATCACTGCTCAGCCCAAAATAGGTGTTGCTGCTTTATAGTAACTCATCAACTCCAGCTATAGTGTGTCAAATGGTGGGCAAGATGTGTATCGCTTGATAATA
Source organism: Maxillicosta whitleyi (assembly GCA_029822895.1). NCBI lineage: Eukaryota > Metazoa > Chordata > Actinopteri > Perciformes > Neosebastidae > Maxillicosta > Maxillicosta whitleyi. The sequence continues at coordinate 12,543,122 of JAPSES010000109.1, forward strand.
GACATGTGGTAGGTGATCATTTAATTTGTCTCCACTGTCAACCGTCTTTCTAATTTGAAAAAGACAAGCACAGGAAATGCTATGTGACACAAGTGGATCTGCTGGGAGGCCAGTGCTTCACTTATGCAGCTGACATCAAAAGACATAAGGACCCTTCAATGAGGGCCAATTGGATTTTGAGTCGTGATGTTTAAAGAGAGAAAGATGGCGAGAAGAAAAAGACCACACTAACTGCCATTTTGGATAACATGATAAGCTCTGCTACAGTGTCTAACCTTAAAATAAAAAAATAAAACACAATGGCAGAGTAATGAATGAGAAATGCAAATGTTTTGGCATGACCATGATTTTCAAATACTAAGTTTTCCCAAAATAACCTCCTAATTACTGCCCAGTGACATTAAGTACATAAGCAGAAATGTCATCTTCATATGCTTTGCTCACAGTGGGCCTCATAAGTGCCAAGAGAATACACATTATCCTTTATTGGCATGTATTAAACAACAGCAAAATACAACAAAAATGCAAACAATAAATATTAGTAAAGTCCTCCCCACTGCCAACTCAGTCTTGGTCAAACCTATTCAGTACTTGCTAAAATGTGTAAACAATTAGTCTACATTGATAATGAGTGGAGCTGGAGACCCATCCCGGATGTACTCCAAATTCTCCCACTGGTAGCTGGGACGAGCTCATTGCTAAATCTGGCAATGCAAAAATAAGGCTTTAATAAGGACTTTATAATGACTAGTACAGGGCCAATATGCTACAATTATACAAATATGCAATTAGCTCATTGCTATAATGGCTTAACGGGTGTAACATTCTAAGTTACATTTTCACTGGTGTATAATCAATGAAAATGAGAAATGCGGTTACCTTAAAGTTAGACATTTATCCTGAGCAAGTGGGAGCTTTCCACAGTGATTGTCATATTACACCAACATGTTTCTGTATTCGGTGGTACTTTTTTTTGTGTGGCATTCAGCGTTCATTTGTTACCTACTATGTTTAACGGAGAACCAGAGTTAATATAAAAAGGCAAAAACAGGGGACTTTTTTTGTGGCCACCATAGGGTAGGGGGGGAGGATTCAGTTGGGTACAACCAGCAACTTCATTGATGTCGCTAAATATCACATTTAGAATTTTTAATGCGAACTAGAAGTAAAAGTAAGACATTGTCATTCAGTCACTTCTTCCTGTATTTCATACTGGAGTGTACCATGTCGCAGAAAGTTCACACGGTTGTCCTTTTCTGTCCACAGGGTCTGGATTAAAACACACAGCTCCCACCCAGCTCCGTGTCTATGACTCACTAAAATGCAGCTTAAACAGTGATCAAGCTGTGAGGGGCTTCAATAACACACTGGGGCTCCAGGCCTGCCCTTCTGCTCTGATTGTGCAGCTGGATGCGTCGCCAGGAGCATGAGTGTGGGAAGAATCAATCGCTACAGCATTGTGTCATCTGAGGAAGAAGGCCTGCGCCTCACTACCATGCATGGCATGAACGGCTTTGGCAATGGCAAGATCCACACACGCCGCAAGTGCCGCAACCGATTTGTCAAAAAGAATGGCCAGTGCAACGTGCAGTTTGCCAATATGGACGACAAGTCACAGCGCTACATGGCTGATATTTTTACCACATGTGTTGATATTCGCTGGCGATGGATGCTGGTAGTCTTCACCCTCGTGTTTGTTGTCTCCTGGTTGGCCTTTGGCTTAGCCTTCTGGGTAATCGCTTTACTGCACGGGGATCTAGATAACCCTGCTGGAGATGACAACTTCACTCCGTGTGTTCTCCAGGTCAACGGATTCGTGGCTGCCTTTCTCTTCTCCATTGAAACACAGTCTACCATAGGTTACGGCTACCGTTGTGTGACTGAGGAATGCCCAGTGGCAGTGTTCATGGTGGTCTTCCAGTCCATAGTGGGTTGTATCATTGACTGCTTCATGATTGGCGCCATCATGGCCAAGATGGCAAGGCCAAAGAAGCGAGCACAAACACTGTTGTTTAGCCACAATGCTGTCATTGCCATGCGGGATGGAAAGTTGTGCCTCATGTGGAGGGTAGGGAACCTTCGCAAAAGCCACATTGTAGAGGCTCACGTAAGGGCACAGCTAATCAAACCTCGGATCACTGATGAGGGGGAATATATTCCTCTAGACCAGATTGATATTAACGTAGGATTTGACAAAGGACTGGACAGGATTTTCTTGGTTTCACCTATCACTATTCTCCATGAGATAGATGAGGAGAGCCCCCTTTTTGGAATCGGCAAACAAGACCTTGAGACAGCAGACTTTGAGATTGTTGTCATCTTGGAGGGGATGGTTGAAGCCACTGCCATGACCACGCAGGCCCGCAGCTCATACTTGGCCTCTGAGATCCTTTGGGGTCACCGGTTTGAGCCGGTCTTGTTTGAGGAGAAGAACCTGTACAAGGTGGATTACTCTCATTTTCATAAAACTTATGAGGTGCCGTCCACCCCCCGCTGCAGTGCCAAGGACATGGTGGAGAACAAATTCCTAGTCCCCAGCTCTAACTCCTTCTGCTATGAAAATGAGCTGGCCTTCCTAAACCGTGATGATGAGGAGGAGGATGTAGGTGGTGGAAGCAGGGCACTGGCAAACCTCAGTCCAGACCGGAACAGCCGGCACGAATTTGACCGCTTACAGACCACCAGGGCACTGGATCAAAGGTCATATCGTAGAGAGTCAGAAATATGACCCAGGGTCAACTTTCACTAACTTTATCCATGGATAAAATGCAGAACAATGCAAAGTGCCATAGGAAAAGCTGACTACTGTGATAGATTGGAAAAGACAGAGTAACAGAGACTTAACTGGAAGGAATGGGGGTAAAGCAGAAGTGCACAGCTTAGAAAATTGTGGTAAGGAATGTCTACAATCAAGGAAAAGGCTAAAGAAAGACCTTCTTCCTTCATGGAAACTTGAATCTTTTTCACATGGTCATTTTTGAGTTAAGAACGGTCACTGATAGTGCATCAAAAAGCTATTATGACAGAATCTTATAATCAAATCTTAGGTGTAAATACATTACTTAGGTAAGTTATGTTTTGTGTGCAGTATCAGTTTCCAAAAACACCTTTAAAAAACAAAATTTACTACTTTAACTTGCTCTTGGGCACAAATAATAGTGGTACAAGGCTTCACCTACGCTCTCCTCTCATTGCTGTAATTTGCTGGACCTGAGTTCAGTGACACATTGAAAATTCATGCTCTGCAGCGTTCAGATGCAATGAGCCATGATAAAACATCTGACCGTGAGCCACAGTGAACAGCGTATTTCACCACTTAGCTTTAGTGTCAGACTGTTCCGTAAATCCACCAACAAGACAAAATGAAAAGCACCTTAAACATATATATGAAAATTAGACATGTTATATGTTCCTTTCATAATTTGGCTTCACCACCACATACATATGAGGTCAGGCACCAATTATTGTCACATTAAACAAAACTAAAGCACAAATGGAGAATCTTTTTCTCTGTCTCTCTCCTTCCAACATCAGGTATATACAAGTCATAAAAAATAAAACAAAAAACAATACATTAGGAAAGGAAATTGTAACCCCGTAAGAAGGTAACAGTACCAGGAAACAGTAACATGTAACTTTTCTTCATTGCTCAACAAATTACCACTATGAAATGATTATGCTGGTATTCATTAAAATTTCTCTTCTGTGCAATATTGAAATCAAACCTGTAAGAAAAAAAATCTTATTTTCGTCTTTTAAACAACAAATCTATGCATATCTTTAAACTAAAGCATCAAGGGACAGATATCCTTCTTATTTCTGTGTAAAATTAATTGTGTGATCACTTTAATCAGCATTTAATCCTTCAAAAAACAGCCAAAAAAATCATAGCCTCAAAACAATCTGCTGTGTGTATTAAAAACATAAGACCAAACATAACATTTCCCTGCGACTTCTGTATTTCTTTGGCCATAAAGTGGCCAAAATAAATCTAAACTGTATTGTTTTCAGTGTCTCTAATTGCCCAGCAAGCATCTGAATGTCTGAACAGCTCCAAAATTTGAATGATTTATCATCTTAAGAGCAAATGTCTACAATATTTTGTGTTAGAATAAGGTTAGAATAGTCCAGATGAATTACTTTAGCTGAAACTACAGTTCTACTCACTTCACATCAGTGGTGGATAAATTTAACTGCTGCTTCTGGTGTTACAAACACAGTTTGTTTCAGACTTCACCTGGGATGAAGCCCTGGTTTAGAGCCCAGATACACAGAGGCTACCATGAAATATGAAGGAAATACAGTGAAAGAATATAATGCCCTTCTTTTTCATTCTTCTCCTAATGTAACACTTCACTGTAGACGGCTGAACATGTTTAGCAATATGTAACGTAACGCGATGAGACACTTGATCGAGGCCTGGGTAGAAGCAATAAATACTGAAGCACACCTTTTGACTTAATTTTAATAATAATATTTGTGATGATTCTCATTTATACACTGAACATGCATATTTATAATTCTGGATACACACATAACAAATGAAAGGCATGGTGTGTTTTTTTTTAGTTTTACTGTATTGTATGCATACGATTTCTCCGTACTGATGTTAAGCTCAGATTTCATACCAAAGTTATGGAGGGTGGTTCAGACTTGAGTGTATATATGACTGTGCCCGAGATATTCTTCAAAAAGTATTTTAGACCGATCATGCAAAATGGATGGTAAGGGTACTCATTACTCCAGTCTGAACTGATCTCCTCACTGATCTTAATCACTCTGAAAAACATGTCAATATTTAAAGCAAATTAAAACTTAAAAAATTTGCTACTAATATATATACATAAATATATATGGTAGATACCGTAGGAAAAAAAACAACTATACTGCGTTTTAAAGTATCGTTTATTATGTAAACGCCTCACAAGTGAATTATCATTCAAACCTCAATATGTTTCAGATTCTGTTGTAAAATCCAGCTGATCAGTTACCTCACTGAAATAATGATGTCATGTCCCTGAGAAATACTAGTCGATGTTAATAAATAAAATATTTAATATGTGTAAAGAACAAAATATATAGAATGAGGGGGAATCTACAAAATAAGAACAAAGAAAAAACCATGAAATGGTTGTTATGTTGGTCATAATGACTGATATTTTCCTAATAGTCAATTAACTCCATCTAAATGCTTTGCTCTATGATATTTCTTGGTTAAATGTAGATTTTTTTTAGAAATTTATAGTATGTACTAAAATGTAAAATGCATTTTTCGGCTAAAAAGAAAATCCTTCACCCTGAACTAAATTTTTATTATGCTCATTGCCTTCTGGGAAGGTTCTATATACTGATGTGTGAAGCCTCTGCACCTATTCACATCCTTTCAGTGATTAAAAAAAAATAGATGAAGCATTAACAGCTTCCTGCTGCATAGTTCAGTCATATCTAGAGGTGAATCTTTTTAGAGATGGTTTTATTATTGATGTTGCCCACCTGAGCCCTTAAAAGGAAACACAGACTAAAGTTTTAGCTAAACGCATCAAGGTTTCTAATAAATTAAGCGTAGTTGCATTATAATAATGATAATAAGGAACAGGCAGGATTTAAAGAGTGCTTATTTTTATACAAAGTTCTTTTTGATAGAATGGGCAGCAATCAACATTTATCTGTTTTTATCAAAGTATTGAAATAAAGTCCTTATTAAGAGACAGAAATATGATTCCTGTCTCAATTTCCAATGATTTTTTTTTCTTTTTCATTTCAGCAAAGAAACTTATTATTAAAAAGGTATTTCTCTTAAAGGGATGATTGGAATAACCTTTGACCTCTGTAGAAGTCTTCCTATGTCCAGAACAATGTGTACTGGGCTTCTGATTTTCACTCGAATCATTTAAATTATTCAATTAAAGAACTAACTGTGAAAAGAATGTTTTTATCTCACTTGTTGTTCTTAGGTTTGTTTGGTTGTTTTTGAGAAAGAATTCTTACAAATGGTGATAGATGTTGCATCAGTCCAATGTAAAGTCCAGCATAAACCCCAGACATCCTCAGGTCAGATTAATCAGTGGATGATGCAGTAGCTCTGGTAAGACATCACCCTGAGGGATGGCTAAAGGTGGGAGTTCAACACTAACGTCACCACAGTCAGGTGACTCAGTCGGCCTCAGCCAATTATTCAAGAAGGCTCATCAATTAATCACTGCAACACACAAGCAACCAGCGAGGCCAGGGGCCTTTTGGCCCCAGCAAACTGGGCAACTAGCCTGCAGCTGAATTAGTCAAATCACCACACAACATCAATACTCCACATCCTAAGAACTGGTTTTAAGAACACATTTTATGCTGTTTTTTTTTTTTTTTTAGTTCAATAGGGCCAACCGGCACTGAATATTGAAGGCACAGAGGAATGATATCTGGGAAAAACAAAAGCAATAGTAGCCAAAATTGACTTGAATTACAAAAACACATCTTTGTTGTTATGGTACCCTCTACAGTTTCCAGTTACATATCAGCTGTTGTCAGACAATATTGGCTGATAATATTGTTTCAACTGATTTATTAGACGGACGCCACAGTTTACTCACTTGTGTTGAATTATAATATTAAATAACTTGGATTAGAGAAATGCTGTTTTCCAAATAACTGTATAGTATACAGTTTAAGTTTTATAAATGGGTAAAAGGGAATAATTGTTCAAGTACCTAAGGTTATGGGTACAAATCACAAACAAACTATGAACTGGTGATGAAGAATCCAGAACTCTTTGCCTGAGATCTGTGACCATCAGTTCTGTGTAAATAATTCAGGTTGGGGTGATTAAGTCACCCAGTGAGTGACAGATGTAGGATTAACAAGCTGGCCACTGGTTGTGCTGAGCTCAGGCGTTGGGTCTCAACACAAACTGACACTGGGATCACAGAGGCTATGTAGGAAGCATTTGCCAAGTTTGATTATGTAACATGGCCCGGACAGTGTATGTTAGGCTTTGTGTGACTTGGTTTCATATACAGAAAGTAAAAGTTAGGCTTTTAGGATTAGTGGTCAGCACTCAGCGGTGGAGATGAGTGCGAAACACATGTAAGCATTATAGATTTCTCATTAGTTCAGCACGCACTGTGGAACTCAGAATTTGACTTTGAGTCATGTTTTGAAAGCTGTGAAGCAAACTGATTAACTCTCATAGTAGGATTGGATGGCAAGAGGTCCTGGATAATTACAGCATGTCAGGATAGACTGGCCTGCAAGTGAGATAGATGCTTTATAATCCTAAACATGAGCCATGCAGACGGGAAGGGCAGAATATGACTCCGGTTACCAAAATAATTCTTAGCAGGTAGACTCCCATGCTATTCTTCTACTCAGTATTTTTGGACATGCATGTTTCCATGCTTACTGTATAGCATGTACTAAGTTAACCCAAGTGGGATCTAAGAGTGAAAGCTGTGATAGACACATTTTATGGAAGAGCTTTATCAACAACCAAGAAATAATGTAAAGTAGATGTATCTAAACCAGTTTTATATTGTGTTTATGGTGTTTTCTAATATTGTAATTCCATACTGGTTCATTTGCAGTTGTCTGTATCCCAGAGCTATGAGTGCCACAGATACACCACCATCTCCCTTCACACTCATGGTTCCTGCAAATAAAACCTATTAATTACCATATGGAGACTGTTGCCACGTAACCCGCTGGCTGAAAAAAAGCAGCATGCAGCTGGGGGAACAAACCAGACACGACCAACCTCAACACAGACAGACACACAGAAACAGACAGAGAGACACATACGCACATGCTTATGCATGTGCACACACACACACACACACACATATATATGCATATAAGAACTTAGTTACTTTTTAGAATTCTTTCATACGTCATCATGAAATTTGTATAAATTACGCAACGCCAAAGTTGACACCCAGGATCCCCTGGGAACGACCCTTCTGTGACTATCAGGGAACAGTTGATTGAGCCAGCTGGGGCCTGGGCTAACATTTTTGTTCACATGATGTAAAACAAGCAGCATTACGCTTACTGGAGCCAGTTAAAGGGTGTAAAAGACACAAAGCAGCAGTGGTGGAATATAACTAAGTAAATATCATACCATGCGTGTGTGTACTCCAACTAGAGTAATCTATACTTGATGATACTACTCCAGTACATCTCAGGGACAACTACTGTACACTTTATTCATTTGTTTGACAGATTTATTAGTTACTTTTTCAGATTACAAATATTCATCTGTCTTCCTGTGTGTAGTGAAAGCCACAGATCTCCAGATGTGCTGATTTTGAATGTTTGCAATACTTGAGGATCAAGTGTTTCTTTACAGGGGGGACAAATTATCCTCCTTCTTCAGCTAAATAACCTCTTTAAAACCACACTTTCGTTGGATGGAAAATACACAAAGCTTTACAAAGCTTAAAACCACCCTGTTGTCTGAGCTCATAAAAAGTTGTCTGTTTAGAGACATGTTGTTCCCACAGGACAGCGATGCTTGAAGGTAATGCAATGTTATGTATAAAGAGTCTTATATATCTACAACAATAAAAACACAACATACAGTCATAATTCAGTAACAACAATAATAACAATATATATGACCCTAAAAAGACTAACAGGTACAATTTTATTGCATGGTGACCACTTTACGTACATTCTTTGGTCAGTAGTTACATATTTATACTTCAGAAAGGTTTTGAATGTGGACCATGTACTTCAACTAAAGTAAAGGATCTGAATACGTCTTCCACCGCTGCAAATAAGATGGCCTCACTGTGCCAGCCTGCATATATAGTCCACTTATAATTAATGCTGGAACAAACTCCCTGTAGCCTGGACTCTTGATGACAGTAAAATGAGGAGAAATTGTGTTGAAGGGGCTATATAAAGCTCTTCAGTGTCAAGCCGCATGAGGCTGTGTGGCCAGCACTTTTACGGCTACGAGTATTCCCTATGAGTTCCCATGATAGTGTGACTCAATCAAACATACTTACTGTAGTTGTGATGTTGTAACTATTCCTTATCTGCCTTGGTAATACTATCAACTGCAAACGAATGAATATAGATGAAATATAAGCTTATCCCATAGGGATAAGAGTATTAAAAAGAAGAGACAGTCATCTCTTTCCTACTTAATTCAAATCCACTTGATCGCTACATATTTACAAATGACATATTGCAAAGAATCATAATACAATTAATTAAAAAAAAAAAAAACAGAAACTCAGGAAAGTCAAACTTAAGGTCATTAATCCGCGTGGATTACTGGATTCACAAATTCATTTCTTTTAGACAGCTATAATTAAATCATCAAAACAAGGTTCAGTGTGAATATGTGCCAGAAACTGTCATGATGGAAATAAACACATAACATTGTCTGTGTTTGAGATGTTCTTTACTGCAGTTCAGATGGCTTTTCTAAACACTACACTAAACACACCATTCAGAGTCTGTCACACAGACGTAACTGTACCAAATAAAAGTGCCACTGATTAAACAAAAAGCACAAACTGATCCTTCTGCAAGTGTGATATAAATGCATCGGATAAGGGAGATGTGGTTTTATCTATTTGTCTATTGTCTAAATCAAAGAGACACAATAGCCCTGCGCTTCTGCCCACGCCTGTCGCCTTGTGTAACAAGCCAAGAGCCCATTGGTGTTGTCCATTAGCTGTCAACATTTGTACACATTTAAACACCAGAGGGGTACCCTAGTTTGCAACATCATCCTGTCACCCTGTCAGGTAAACTTGTGTTAAAAATTATATTTTATTTGTCACACAAAGAAAAGCACATGTACACACACAAACATTTTTATACCGTCTGTTTTTCCCGCTAGTGCTAGGGTTGACCGGTCCATGGATCCCTCTCCTCCACATTTCTATGTCTCCTGCTATCTCCTTCTCCAACCCCATCATCCTCATATCATCCTCAACCACATCCTTCCATCGCCTCGCCAGTCGTCCCCTCCCTCGCGTTCCTGCCATCTCCATCGCTAACACTCTAGAAAAGCACATGTATAATAAATAAAATTAAAACTGCGTTATGACTGTAAGCTGCCATTGACTGTGGGCCATGCACTGACTGCTGGTGTCATCAAACACATTTATTAATTAGAAAAAGAGCATTAATCACAGCTGATTTCAGTTTCATGGTCCTGAAGTTGCATATACTAGGTCAATGCCACGCTGCACTGACTTAGTGGGACACTTGAATATTGTGCTGCTGTTATTCATATTTTCAGTAACACCTGTGCTTTTCTTGTTGTGAATAAGTTCTAATGCTATTGGTCATTCAAAACATGAGCAACCAGTTTGTAGTATAATTTGATAGCTTAATTGTGGGTGAAACTCCAATGTGTAATTGTTCACCTAAGTAATAGTAGCTGATTACTCATCTAGGTCGTCTTGTGCCACTAGCGGAAGGAAACTTACAAACCTGACACACCCACATAGGTGTTTGTACTCAGATTCTCAGCAGTGTAACCAGGACAAATCAGGGGATCTATGTGTGGAAATGCAATATAGTATCAATAATTCTGTTTTTACTATCATTATGACCTGAAAATTTGCATTCCTGGGATCCTCTTGCATGAAGTCTGCTATGTTTTTACAGAAAATCTAAATATTCTATTACAATCCTTTCCTTTTTTTTCATTTTCAGAGCCCACCACAGAGGATAATTAAGAAAAACTTATTCACCTGGTTGCAGTCTGAAATCTAACAACCACAAACCACTACATTTTACACAATTAAAATGTCATAACTTTCTTAACACAGCTCTAAACTTGGGCTGTCAAAAGATTGATTTTCTTGATCACAACTAATCTCAGAAATGTCATAGTTAATCGCGATTAATCTTGATTTACTTTGCATGTGTAAAATTGATATTTTGCA
>JAPSES010000109.1:12554122-12567242 GCA_029822895.1 Maxillicosta whitleyi
CTGATGGTCTTTGCTGCAGACCTTATTGTCCGTTCCAGTCTGTGCCTGTCCTGTTTGGTGGCTGATCCAAACCAGACAGTGATGGAAGTGCACAGGACATGTGAATGTGAGTATATTAACATGAAGCTGTTGTTGGGCACACACTGCAGTTTTCATTTAGATTAGTTTCCCAAACTTGTTAAAGGGGCCATATTGTGCAAAAATCATTTCTTGGGGTCCAACATCACTCACACTTGGGCAGTTTTAGCTGCAATATTTTGTGGCTCTTCAGTCTATAAGCCAAAGTCAGAAAGATAGCGTCAACATGTTCCTTCTCTGTGGGGGTCATTAGCTGAAGTCTCAAACAGTGGGAAGTTATAGCTGTTAGCTCCACACTGGGTAGTCAATGTGGACACCTCCCAGTGGTCCTTCAGGTCATACTTATTTCCCACTAACATGCAGGACACCAGGGGCCCCACAGAGTGATGGCTGCTTTCCTCAATCCATTGAAGGGAAAGACCAGGTGGAACCACAGGTGAAACTAATCTCCCAATTAGCTTCCTAGCCTAAATCAGTCTAATGCTGCATTTCAGAGTCCTGGGAGGTAGAATATATCTCCTTGGAGTTAACTACATCCCACATCAAAGTATTCCAGGTGATCTACATTGGACATAAATGACAAACATGGAGATCACAGATCTAAGCTCCTATTTGCTTTGTTACTGCAAAACCCTTTTGACTGTTGACAGTCTAATGTTCTCATATATGCAAACACGAGATGGAAGAGGTGAAATGACAGATGAGCTAATTATACATTGTGGAGATTTTTTCATTGTAAACTTGCACAGTGTGTGCCGCCATTATTGTGTTGACATTATGTTGTAGTTTGCAGTGATGTCAGGGTACTTGGAACTGATCCCACTTTGCAAAAGGACCTCATACAGTCCAATGCATTTCACCGAGTTGGACGTTGGAAACTTCCCATCTCCTAGGACTGTGGAATGCAGTATAAGCAGAGCAGTTTGCAGTCAGTGTTGAGAGACAACACCAGTGTTCACCTTGCAGCTTCAGAGAAGTTTTCCTCTTTCAAGATTTATGACTGAACTGTGGCGTGTAACTCTTTACAACTTCGAATCGACAGCTGGTAAGCACCTAGCAATACAACCACGTCTGTCTGTTGGAAACGTCTGTTGTTTGATGCATTCAAAAGTAACTGGGAGCTTTGAAATTTCAAGTAAACAAGTTTTAATGTGCTTTTCATTTGTGCATGAATTGCAAAGTTGTTTATTGTTAATAGCCAATTAAGAAATTGCTTTTGATGGATTTATCTAATTTGAAAATTTAATTTTCAAACACTAAATTAACTGATTAAAATGTATTGTTTGAGATGAAATATAAATTAGTTCAAATATAAATAAATGAAGATGAAATGGTTAAAAGCATTTAGTTAAATTGAAGTACTGTTTATTGTTTAAAAATACCTTGGTCTAAAATGTACTAACAAGTGTTTACTATTTAAGATCTGATTTTGTTGGTTAAAATGGTTAAAAACCTAAGGGTTAAAAAGGTTGATTAGATATGATTGGTTAGGTATAGTTCTTTGAGTGAAGTCCAGGGAAAGCATCCAGTAAAGAGAAGTTCTTTCAAGTCAAGAACATCGCCGAAATTAGAAGAGACTTCACAGTGAAAAAAAACACGGAAACCTGGAGGAGAACCAGAGCAAGTTGGTGTTGAATTCAACAGTCCTGAGATAAGGAAAACTTCTAAACTAGTTGACTCAGTAACTCTGCAGCAACTAAAAGCTAGCAGAACATCTGTGAAATGTCAGTTCACCCGGTCAGCTAATAGTGTGAGCAGAATTCACACTTTGAGCTCAAAGAAAGAAAACAGTTTCACAAAACTCACAATTGAGACAAGCAAAGTCATTGAAGCTAATGATGATGTTAAAGCTCAAATCATGGCAGACAATGAAGCTGATTGGAACAAAGAAGGGCTAAATGAGACGCAAAAGGCTGACTTGGACAAATCTGCAACAGAGTGTGAAAAGAAATTAGAAGAGCTGAAAGACCTCATTCAGAATACATAATAAGACAACTACAGAGAAGAAGAGCTGATGCTAGCAGTACGAACAGCAGAGACAGAGGCAAACCGAATGATGACTATTGAAGTCAGTGAAAATAAAGAAGCCTTCGATTTCATGATTGAGCACCTGAGAAGTCCGGCAGAGACAGCAAAGAAGTCACAGATAAATTGGAAATGCTGAGCGCGTTCCACAGAGCAAAAGGTGATTCATGGTTGCATTTGAAAAGTTGAACTCATCCTCCCAAAGCTCACATTAAGAAAGGAAGACTTAATTCAAGCAAAAGCCAGAATAGACTCCGAGAGATTATTGGATGCACCTGTGGTCAACTAGCCAGGCCCAGTCATCCAACTAAAGCCAGTCTCTCTGCCCAAATTCACTGGTATTAGATGGGAGTTCTATCGCTGAAGGGGAGACTGGGAGGCCCTCCAAGCTCAAGGAGAACCATGAAGCTCAAAGGAGATTAAGAAGTTTCAGCTCATTGACAGCACTAATGAGACTATAAAAGAACTCTGCCTGTCAAGTTACAACATGTCAGATGATATATTTCCAGTCCTGGAAAATCGTTTTGCTAATAAAATAATTATCGCCATTGACATAGTGGAAGAACTCAAGAACACCCTAGCAATTAGATCTCATCAACCAAAGAAGATCACTGAGCTCACACAAATGGTTGAGAAAGCCCTCAGAACTAACTAACCTTGGCAAACCTGGTGCAATAAAAAATTTGCTAGTAATCAAGTGTATTGAGAGCAAATTCATTGATGTTCTGAAGAAGGAATGACTGTTCTACGCAGCAAAAAAAGACAATGCTCTAACTCAGGCATGATGATTTGATTATCTCCTCACTTTCTTTAAAAGCCAGGAAGCCATTTATGAACAAATGCGTCAGTTAAGCAATGATCCACTGAAAGTAAGGCCCACACAAAGGCAAGCCAAAACCAGTACCTCAAACCAAGCAGTTGGTCAGTTCTTTTGGTTTGTTGTCTGTTGAGAAAGAGGGCACAAAAGGAAGCTCTACTGTTGCAGAAAATGCTGCACACGGAAGCTGTCTGAAAGAAAATATGCAGTGAGAAGGCTGAGAAGGTGCAAAAAATGTTTGGAAGTCCATTCAGATAGTGATGACTGCTGCAAAACTGAATTCATTTGAAAAAATCTGGGCTACAAAGACAGTGCAGAGAATCACATTTATCAATGCCCAAATTGGAACAAGGCTAGAGTTGGAACAGTGGGAGGAGACAACCGAACAATCTGTGTTCACACTGAGAAGGAACCCATAACTCTCACTAATTATGGACTTAACAGTATCGCAGACTTCCACCAACCTGCCACAGCCAAGCAACTCCAAAAGTTCTTCCCAGACATTCCCCTCATCACCTACACCTTCAAATTAGTCATTAGTCCTTTCACAAGATGCGTAGGAGACTTTTTTGCTATGGGATAGACCACTTCGAAAAACAGTTATTGGCAGCCATCCTTAACTTTTCAAACAGGCTACCATGTCAGCTCATGTCACAAAACCCATTTTGCAAGGTTTATGAGGACAGCTGCTGCAAAGTACCAAGACGTCACCTGTGCCTTACCTGTTATTGAGCACTGCATTGCAACCACCACTCGTGACTTCCTTGACTGGTGGAGGTTGGATAGCATCAGAGCTGCCTGCGACCCAAAATGTGAAGTCTGCCATCTCATTGCTCCCAACCCTCACTCTGTTATGACACCATTGAGACTCGTCTGGAACAGCAGTTCAAGTATCAAGGTTTGAGTCTAAACAACCTTCTGTGAAAAGGCCCAATTCGTCTAAAGTTCTGCCAAGAATCCTACTCTGCCCTTAGAGACATCAGAAAAATGGACAAGTTTGTATGGCTCTGGGCGCGAGAAGACCATTTGCATAGATTTATGTGGTGTGACTCATAGGATGAGGAGTTGGAGGAGTTTGCAATCAACAGGGTCAATGTTGGAGAAAACCCAACAGGATGTATAGCCCAACACGCCATGAGGGAAACCGCAAACCTACATCAGTTTAGCCATCTGCAAGATGGGTGCAGAATCCTACAAGGACACAGCTAGGCTATGTGGGTGACATCTTGACGTCCCACAATAATTGAGAAAAGCTCAGGACCACTACAGAAAATGTGGAGTTGATTCTGACAGTTGGAGGGTTTACACTAAAGCCGTGGGTCTTCTCAAGCCAAGGTAAAGGGGAAATTAAAGAGGTGCTGGTTAAGGTTGTTGTCCAGCCGTGCCTATGGTGTGCTGTTCTGACTCATGCTAAAAAAAAAAATAACACCAACATTTTGTTACATTTAGCTTCAATCATGTTTTTAAAAACAAACCCAAAAAAAACTGAAAGTGGCGTGAAGTTTTTCAGGTCACCGTTAAATGTTAAATGTATCACCAAGTGTCTAGTAAAGCCACGCAGACACCACTGAGCATAGGATGTTACTGAGAAGCACTGAGCTCAACTCTTCAGTATTACCGGTAAGTGGACTTCAATTTGCTTAAATGCTTCTTGTCGCTATGCCAAGCTAGTTGACATCCTTATCACTTGAGTAGTTAACGCACGCAGCAGGTGCATGGAGCTAAGCTATGCTAGCCAAGCTAATATTAGCATGTGAATGTTAGCATCGGACAGTGGAGGCTGTATAGGATGATAACAAAGGTTGATAACAGATCATTTATTATTGCTCGCTACATACAGATGGTGCTGACAGGGCCAGTAACCTGTGTTAATATATCAATCACACAACAACTACAGTTATAGTTACTACTTTATTCTATAGCCCACAGAATTCTTCCTTTCTATAATGCAGATCAAACTAAGACCTGTTCAGGCTTTGGTAGGAACAGTTTTTATATAAAATTATTCAATCTCAAGTGGATCAGAACCAGTAAAATACTATGATAATAACCTAAATAATAAAAACTCACTCAGTCTTCTAGCACAATTACATGAAAATGTTTACATTTGTTCGCTAGTCTGTCACAAAAAAAGTAACCTGAACAAATATGAACAATCTGAAATGTCTTAAGAGACTTAGGTATAATTGGACCAATATTCTGCCTGTTTTCTAAATGTTTGGTGTATTTGTAGATCCACCGTGGTCTGTATGTTGTCATGCACATTTGTAAATGATAAACTGAGACAGAATATTGTTAGAATTGCATTTATTTTGCTTAAGAAATTTCAGTTTTTTCAAAGTTCTTTATGGTTTTCACATTTTTAAAGGATAGATTGTAAATGTTAAGTTTTTTTTTTTTTTGTGTGTGTGTGTGTATATATATATATATATATATAGTGTATCATTTTTATAATGTAATTTCACTCTTTTCACGCTAAAACATAGAGAAATGTATGAGTTGACATTATTTAAATGTTATTATTGTACTGGTCCGGCCCACCTCAGATCATAATGGAAAGATGTGGCCTCTGAACTCAAAAGAGTTTGATAACCCTGGTTTAGACCAATGATGATCTGAAATGGCCCAGACCAGTAAAATATATGTCAACATTTTCATGTAATTTTGCTTTTTTGACACAAAAACAAAGAGAAGACTGAGTGAGTTATTATTTATAGGTTATTATGATAGTATTTTACTGATTCTGATCCGCTTGAGATTGAATTGGGCTAAGTGTAATATCGGCATTTCACAAATTCACACGCCCAGATTTGGCCCCTGGGCCACATGTTCGACACCTGTGGTCTAAACACATACTCTAATGGAACAGTATTTACTGCAAACCCTGCATGTTTTTATTTATTTATTTATTTTTGCTTTTATGTGATATTGCTGACGTACAGATGTGCATCTAGACTTAGCTGTCTGAAAACATAACAAAACATCTGATCTAGGTATTTCTTCTCCTTCACTTCCACATTCATCACAATAGGGGGAGCTGTGTTATGTCAAATGATACAGGGTTTTTGTTTAAGTCCCAAAGTCTAGGTTTACAAATCACCCCCCCTGCAGAAAAAACAAACAAACAAAAAAAAACAAGAGGGCACCGAAGAGCGCTGACTCACACTGACACTCACCCACAGGACGTTGTTGTGGTGAGGTTTAGACATAACATCTTCCGTGGTGTCATTTATCGTTTTGGTCTGGAGGTTAAAATCGACAGGTGCCCACACTGAAGCCCTGTCTGCCCGCCCAGGACACTCAGTGTGATGTAGAAGCCTGGAAACATTTTCACCTGCAACCTAATCCCAAACAGGGCAGCGCTCTGTGGGATTGGATGCGTCACCTTATCCCCCACTTTGTGTCCCATTACCCAGCAGTTGTAATGCTCACACCAGTGTAACGTGTCTAAGGTAGCAGGCGGGGCAAGCTGAGCTGGCCTGAAATTTAAATTAACCTGCAGCGACATTTATGTGCACTGGGGAACTGAGGTGTTACATTACCGGTACCCTCACCCCCAGCATGCACACACACCTGTTGTACATCCAGGTGAACAAAGGAACGCACACGCTTGCATACGTGGGCTGAAAGAAATACAGAGTCACACACATCCATTACTAGTTTTATGTTTATCTGCTCCAGTGGTGAGCCTGTCTGTCTGAACAGAAGCTGCTCTTAAGGCTGGGCTGTTATCAGAGGAAACAGGGAAGGAAACAGCAGTGTGTGTGTGTGTGTGTGTGTGTGTGTGTGTGTTTGTGTGTGGCAGGAAATGTCAAAGAGAGAAGCTTACCATCTATTTTTCAGTACTGTTGAACCTCCCGCTCGTCACGGCAGGCTGTACCTGTTCCTTAAGATCCGTATCATTGTTTTCTGTACCACAAACTCAGCCTGTTACTAGAAAACTGTGGAGCGTGGAAACTTTTAGGCAACAAAAAAATGCAAGAATCGAATGAAACAAAAGAAACACATGCCACAGAGGCGTTCCCTTAAAGATCTAGCATTTAGGATTTAGAATGATGCAACTGTGCAATAGGAAGGTTTGCATGTTTTGGTAGAAAAAGTTATATGTGATTATTGTTGGTTATCAAGAAAAATGCACATATAACTTTTCAGCCCAAACTAGGAAAAAAAAAAAAAAAGGGGGACTTTTCTTTTCTCCTTCCAGTGGCACTAAATCCAATATATCACCATGCAAAAGAGGTTGTAATTCATTGTGTTCTGAAATTAAATCACTAAATATTCCAAAACCTTGACCTTTTAAATAAATAATTAAATAAAATTAAGAATAATTTTGTTGTCACCTGTTCTTAGCTGTTTACATCTAATGGGGCACTTTACTGCCACCATGTCTGCCATGTTTCTATAGTAACTCAGATGGGATTTCACTTTTATTGCTCATTTGAGTGTGGACCCGAGTTAGTACCCCTTAACTCAAAAGGCCAAAAAAATTAAAAAAAAAAAAAAAAAAAATCATAGCCTTTAACAAGGGCCTTAATTCTAATCTGCAACTTCACCATTAGATGTCACTAAACGACACACATTGATGCTTTTAATAACGCATTGTGCACTATGGGCATATGTACGATTAATGCTGGCTTTGTTTTGACACATGCAGACATTTGACTCAAAATAATAATAATAATAATAATAATAATAAACTATTTCTATAGCGCTTTTCATACAAAAATTGTATCCCAAAGTGCTTCACATTGATTAAAATTTAAAATACAATTTTAAGACGGAGGTGAAATAAGAAATACATTAAGATCTGATTACACATAAAATTATAAATAAGATCACACTTTTATTTTAAAACTGTAATAGATATGATACACAGATTATGTGCAGCTAAAAAGTGCATCATGTAAAATTATGACAATGCCCAGTTCCAATCTACAGAGGATTACAGTATTGAATATACAGTATTTGTTTTAATTTGTAATATTTTGTTTTAATTTGTAATATTTTCTTTTAATGTAATTTTTACGTAACAGAAGCAAGTGAGCAAAAATTATACCTGCTATTTTCATCCATTTATCTAGAACCAACTGTACTATTGATATCCAGACATACAATTATATATTTGATAGTTTTTAACATATTGTTAAACCTGTCAGAGATTTTATCTCAAACCATGATTTTTTATCATATCTCTGAACCTTTACCAAGAACATATGTTACCTTGATTTAACCAGTAAATTTAAGTACAAAGACTTATATTGTAAGTGACATGAACCGTTATTTTATGCCTGTACTTGGGTGTAGATAGCAGTGGAATATTACATTGATATTAAATTCTCATTGATATTACAAAGACAATGATCTTTCACATTAAATGCAAGAGGTTAATCCAGTTACAAGCCAGTGGTTTGTAGAATATACAGTATTATACATCAACTGGAAGATAATTTTGTTGCTCTGAAATATGTGCAATGACAAAAAAGTCCTATTCTATTCATTACTACATAGAGTTTATCTTTTCAAAGTATCCTACTGCAGGGAGGACTAAAAGACTTTCAGTTTGTAACATTTAGTGACATTTAGTGGTGAATTTGTAGATTGCAAACAAATGAAAAACCCTCATCTCACTGTCCTCTACAGTGGCAAAAAGCCAGTATTTGTTCTGAGTAGAAGTAAAATAACTCTCATCCACACTTAGACACAGTCAGTAACAAAAATGTACCTTAGCACTGGATGCAACCTGCTAGAAAGCAAAAGAAAAAAATAAAAATCCATTGAGCTGATCTCTGTCAAACATGGTAAACTCAGGTATGTTTGCATGCAACTCATTCTTAGCAAGGCATTTATAGTGATACAAACATAATATTATATTCCATATTTGCTATTAGATCCTCCAATAATATCAACCTAAATCATACTCGCTTAAATTTTAAACTAAGAAAACGCAACCTACCAAGTAATGTCATTTCCCATAACATTAATTATTTAATTTATTTATTCTTGGCCCCTTGTAGCAAGTATCAGCACTCATCCCTAGAAAAAAAAAAAGAAAAGTAGTTTGATGATGAGCAGAAGTAAGTTTGCCGGCCACTCTGTGTCCTCTGGACCCTCGGTACCAGGACCCCAAGGACATATGGAAAGTGCTTTCTCACAGTAAAGGTGAGTCAGGCAGCAGTGAAGGGGGCAGCGGATCCCCTGCGGCGCTCTCCCTTAATTTCTCGTCAAGAACTGGGTCACACATCGTGACGTGTGCATTCCCAGACTTTCTGCTCAAGTGTTTTTATGGCCACCATAAATGATTTATTGGCGTTGCCGTGCTCTGGAGGCATTCGTGTTTGACATAGGGATACCCTTGTTGACAAACCATTTCCCACATCTCGAAACATCAAATTTCATTATTCAGCACCGCAATGGGTTAGTCTTACTTTACTCAGTGGAAAAAAAGTGAGCGCATATCTTAAGAGTCTGATTAGGATTAAATTACTCCTCCTCTCCTCTCCTCTCAGTTCCTATTGATGATTTCATCCGAGACACAGATGCATCTTCCTCTTCCTCACTGTCTGGTGTAACAGGAGATTCACATCCCAGGCAGCCCTTTTAAATGGACCAGCGGGTCACGGCCCCATAAATGTTATTTGGAGATCTCACAGGAGTGACCGGGTTAGACAATATGGCTCCCTGAGGTACTCTGGGCACTTATTAAAAGCACGAGAGGATGAAATACAGCTGCGAGGCAAAGGTTCTGTCTAGATAAGCAGGTGTGATCATGAAGGAGCCTCTGTGTTCCTTTAATTACACTGTGTGATCAGGTGAATGCTATGAATATTTGCTGAGGGGATTTTCCTACCAGAATATTAAAAACATGTCCCTGTCCTTGTTTCTCTTTTCATTTCATGTTAGCTGAACTGTTGCCCCCCCATCTCAGTCTTCTCTAAATATCAGCTACAAGGCTCCTGATGCTTGTGACTAAACCATGGCATTAGCATAATATTATAGGGAGTAATTCAGGCTGTGCTGTTTGTATCAGGTATCAGGTACGCATTAAATGTCACGCCTCAGTAAATTTTGTTTCTTTGAGGTAGCTGGCAGCACTCAATGACACTCTACTCTACACAAATGAACAATGGTGAGCTGTCTTTCCTCCAAAACTACAGTAGATCATAATAGTAAATCTCTACCAAATTAAAAGAAAAGGAGTCTTGACTTAGAACAGATGGGTTTTACTACCACTACTGTTATGTTTTGTGTTGTAGATTGATTGGTTATGTATATAAAACTGCATGAATATAGATTTCAGTGGGTCCCTCAATATTCAGAACTGTCCATAAAAACATGACACAAGCAGACACTGAAATATTAATTACAGATGCACCAATATTTCAGAGCAATACAGAAGAGTTGAGATATGCTCTGTTATACATTACATTGACCTTAAACAACCATTTCTACTGCACACTGGAAAGATAATATAGAGAATTAAAATTCTCTAAAATGCAGGTAATTAAATTTTTGAAAGTCAAAATTTGTTAAAATGTGTCCTCAGTGTTCAATTCAATCCGAAACCCAGGTCTGTTATATAATTAAATGTAAAACTAAACGTAATTTGTGATCAAAATGTTGGCGGTAACATTCAAATATATTCTATTTCTTTGTCTGTTATATAATTAAATGTAAAACTAAACGTAATTTGTGATCAAAATGTTAGCGGTAACATTCAAATATATTCTATTTCTTTTAACAGCCAATGGAAATACACTGATTATGCATGAACAGTATAATTATATGAAAGGCAACCATGTTGGGCAAAATGTACAGTGTATGAAATTCACTGATATTTTTCTTCTGAAATCAGTGAACGTCTCAATAGAGGTCATAATTAGTTTATTACAGTGTTAGTGTAACTTGTAATTTTTGGATCTCTACTGTAACCTTCCCACACTAATCATAGCCAAATTAAACAAAAAGGGGAAGCCTTAACCTTGCTCTACCCATGGTGTAGTAGTTTCAGTAGTACTACGGTGTAGATCCGACTAAAATTATCCTGAAATATCAAATCTGGTGAGAGAAACATGGATTTTAAATGAACGACTCATGGTGTAACTGTCAGCGTATGAAGCCCTGGTACAGTAACTAGTATCAAAAGCATCAGAGAACCATTGAAGAACCTTCCTCATGCAGCGGTACAGTGAGCTCTAAATACACTGTTTCTTGTTTTGTGACAGTTGGAGCTTTTGACATCTCAACTAGCAAGGAGAGAAATCCACAACAACCATTTTAATGCAAAACGTTTTACTGATAATATATTAGTGAATATTGTAAAGATGACTGTAAAACGTTTGTATATGGACTTATATAATAACAGATCCTCAAAGCAGTGTCGCTGTTTCCCACTGTTCCTCTTCCTGTCTGACATGATCTTCTCCGTCGTCTTTCTGTGACTAAGAGAGACTAGCGTCGAGGTGCATGCACCACTGAATAAATCCCATTTATATCCCATATTTGGAGTTTGTCAAAAACATGCTGCTGCTTTTACGCCCTCAGCACGCAGACGAAAGCATCAACTCCACCAACAAAACTCCTAATGTGCGTCTGAAGGATGAATTATTCATTGGTTCCAGGTTGCATCGGCCTGGTTTTCGTCTGTCCCAGTTGTTGTGCACCTTGGCTTTGACTGTTTGAGACAGCATAATGACCTTGTAGTTCTATTTGAAGTGCGTTACTCCTTCAGATCTCTGTTGCAGCTCCTTGAGTACTATACCACAGTACTGATAGTGGAAGACTCCTCTGACTTGCCTTGTCTACTAGGTAATGACTTAAGGTACTCCAGGTGTCGACGGGCATCCTCTTGATTAGCCCTGACGTAGTAGACCAGGTAGGAGATGACCATGGTGAACCAGCCAAACATGACAACCAGCATGGCCACATCTGTAGTCCTCTTCATCACCACACACAGGTCTATATCTGGTGCCAACAGGAAGGCGAGTCCTTGAACACCGATTTCCTCTGGATCTGAAGTCTGGCACACGATACCGGTCAGCGACGCCGGCTCCAAGTCGACACGGGGCATGGCCATCTGTAAGTTGCAGTCACAGTGCCATGGATTGTTTGTTAAGTTGGCGCGAGCCCGCAGGCCCTCGAAGGCCTCAGCGTTAAAATTTACTAACTTGTTGGAAGAGAGGTCCAGAAACTGTAATGAGGAGCCCAGGCCTCTGAAGGCCCCCGGTTCTATCTGTGATAGTTCATTATGTGATAGATCCAGCTCAACCAGGTGAGGCAGACCTGCAAAGGCATTAGTCGGGACTGTAGTGAATAAATTAAAGTCCATGTAAATGCGGCGCGTGTCATTCGGGATGTCCTGGGGAATCTCTGTGAGCTGCAGGTTGCTGCAGCGCATTGTCTTGCCGCCAACCTCACTTTCAGAGCAGTAGCAGCTCTTGGAGCAGCTGGTCGCAGCGTGGTGGAAGCAGAAGGTCATCAGCACCAGGCTGTGTAGCAGCAAACACATGACCACCGAGTGGCGCAGTAACCAGCCTGCCAGCATTGACATCATGGGATGGGGAGGTGTGCTCCAGGGAGGACCACCTGGGCGAGGGGGGTTCAGTCCACATCAGCCTCCCCAGTAGCTGTTCAATCTAAGACAAATACAGCAGCAAGTTAAACAAGTAACAGTCTGTAACATGGAAGTCAGACGTGGAGACTGTTCTGGAAATTAGAACATGTAGAAAAAATAAATACATGAAAAATGAATATATTACTATTGGGACAAATATTTTGAGATGTTTTTTCTAAAGTGGTTTTTAACCAATGACCTGAAACACTTTACGATGTCAGTAAAACATATCACATAATGTTGACAGAACTTAAAAAAGAATCAATTTACATTATAGACTTTTTATAGATATTAAATACTAATCAACTCAAATACAATAAAAAAATAAAAAAAAATCAGTTTTTAGCGATAAAAACTAATTGATTATAATTTACACTAGTTAATGGGGGTGGGACCTTTCACTGTGGAGTTTACATGTTCTCCCCGTGTCTGCGTGGGTTCTCTCCTGTACTCCGGCTCCTCCCACCATCTAAACACATGCACTCATAGGTTAATCAGTTCATCTGAATTGCTCATAGGTGTGAATGTGAGAGTGATTGTTTGTCTCTATATGTTCAGCCCTGTGATGAACTGGTGACATGTCCAGGGTG
>JAPSES010000109.1:12594849-12610337 GCA_029822895.1 Maxillicosta whitleyi
GTCTGTGTCTGTCTACTGTAAAGGCTGTGACCAACACCATGTTCAGCTCCTGCCGTGTTCAAAAGTCCCGTCCATTGAATAATAGATTTTTCCAGCTTTTAAGCTTACCTGTGCTCAATTACAACCCCCAGCTAGTTAGCATAACAGAGCTCCTGTTAGCATTAGAGCAGTTCCCTGGTACCTGCATTCCAGTACCTATGATCCCCAGTCCAACATACATAATGGGAACATAGTTCCATAAGCAAAAGCCTACAGACCATAACTGCAGACAGTGGTGTTACACTGGTTTCACCGAGGGTTAAAGTTAGGGTTACCCTACAGAGGTATTAGGGAACGTAGGTACTGGAGAACCTAGGTACTGGGGAACATAGGAACTGGAGAACATAGGAACTGGAGAACATATGTACTGGGGAACATGTAGTGGGGAACATAAGTACTTGAGAACATAGGTACTGGAGAACATATGTACTGGGGAGCATAGGTACTGGGGAACATATGTACTGGGGAACATATGGGGAACATAGGTACTGGAGAACATATGTACTGGGGAACATAGGTACCGGAGAACATAAGTACTTGAGAACATGTACTGGAGAACATATGTACTGGGGAGCATAGGTACTGGGGAACATAGGTAATGGAAAACATATGTACTGGGGAGCATATGGGGAACATAGGTACTGGAGAACATAGGTACTGGAGAACATATACTGGAGAACATATGTACCGGGGAACATATGTACGGGGGAACATATGTACTGAGGAACATATGTACTGGAGAACATAGGTACTAGGGAACATATATACTGGGGAACATATGTAATTAATCTCATCTTGCCTTTGACACTGAATGTTCTGTAGAAAACACACAGTCATCTGTGATGGAACACAAATGTATAGAGTCTTTATTATCTGTTAAAAAAAAAAAAAAATCGGGGCTAATCTCAGCTGATTTATTATACATATCTGAACAGTGAAGGTTAAACTGAATAAAAAAATCAGACACTTGTTTTACTGTGATACTACTGAGTGAGATAAAAACAAATACGTGGTGCGGACAGTGAAGGCATCACTGCAGACCGTGAACTGGCAGAGCAGACGGCAGAGGCAGGCTAACTCCTCCAGGGAACGCTTCGAAAAAAAGGGAACATGAGTCCACATTTCTAGACAGTGACTGGCCTAGTTTCAGGAATACAATCCACACTCTGCCTGGCTTTTTCTTTTTCTATTCTCTGTCCATATCTGTCTTCGCTACAGCAGAGCAGGCAAACAAGTCACACAAAGTTAACATCAAACTCTGATCACAAAGGTTAGTGGAACAGCTGACCTCTGAACTGAGCCGATGAAGGCAGCGGAAGCCGGACGCCACTGATTGATTTATTTTTAATATAAAGATACAGATACGTCTTTTTCTCATCTCTTGACCACCTACAATTCCATTTCTGATTATTTTTTTATATTCCCCTCCTGCTCTATCCCTGGCTCTCACATCCCCGCTTGTCCTCTCTTTTAAGGACACGAGCTCTTCAGAGTGGAAAGCCGGCCTGTCGCTTGATATTATGACCAACATAGAATCAAGAGGAGTGACACAAGGTGAGCCAAGGGGGGAAAAGGGACTGGGAGACTGAATGAGGTTGTTTTCTCTGCACCTGGGACTAAAACAAACAGAAATACTTCAAACTAAAATTGTAAGGAAATCCCATCACATCTGAGGATCACAGGGTTATGTTTTATGATACTATGCCAACTCACAGAAACAGGTTTATTTTCTTCACTGCAAAAAGTGTTATCTTAATTAAGATATATTTTCTTAAAATGAACCTAAAATTTCTTGTTTTTCTATCATAAGTTATTTTTGCTTAAAATAAAATTGTCAGACAAGATCATTCTGCTTGTTTCAAGATACTCTTTACTTGGCATTGAGTATTTACAGCTAGTTTTAAGTACTTTGAAGCTTAAAACAAGCATTTCCCCCCATTTTAAGATGAGTGATCAACAATCAAAGGACCTGAACTTGGGTTTCATGAGTCAAATTTTCTAATTTCAAGATTTTGCATAATCTAGTTGAGCTCGAAAAAAAGACAATATTACTTATGCTTAGTCTAAAAATACTATTTTATACTATTAAGTATTATTTTCTTATTTTTCAAAATCTTGCCAAGTAAAATTTTCTTGTTCTGTTGGCAGATAATTTTGCTTATTTTAAGTATTATTTTTCTTATTTTGATATATATTTTTTTTCTCTTAAATTTTCGAGGGGGCTTTTTGCAGTGTTGGTTCATGTGTGTTCTGTTGGAAACCTGAACATGACATATTCAGTTCTGTACCATCTTTAGCTTTGTTGTTTTTGCAGGGTTGCAATGAGCGTATAGGTTTAATTTGTTATTTTCTTTTCTTCATATGCAACAAGAAAATGAACACACACACACACAAACTCTGGTAAATGGGTCCTAATGGCTTAAATCACTATTTAGTATTACCTCTGATTTGTGAAATGCAAAAATTACACAGAAGATATTAATCATATTAGTTCAGGTTCCACTTACAGACCAATTTAATCTCAAATGGGTCAGAGGAGTAAAATAATCAAATAAATAAGATAAATCCTTGTAAAATTAAACATTTTCATGTCATTTTACACAAAAAAATCTGAATAACCTGAACAAATATGAACATTTGAAGTGCAAGTTTACCAATATTTTACCTGTTATTAAATATTTTGTGTATTTATAGATCCACTGTTATACGTAAGTTGCAATTTACATGTGTAAATGATAAACTGAAACGTAATATTGTTAATATCGCACTTAGTTTTCTTAGGAAATTTGACTTTGCTGATGTTTTACTAGGATACTTGGTAGATGCAAACATTTTCATCGCATAATTTTACTTATTTCACTCTAAAACACAGAGTAAAATTTGGATTTGACATTATTTATATATTAATATATTATTATTTTACTGGCCCAGCCCACTTCATATCATATGTGGCTTAATGTGGCCCCTGAACTAAAATGAATTTGACACCCCCGGTCTAAAAAGTGCATCTGACATAAACACTGTACAGTCTGAGCCGAGCTGTTAATTGCATTGCATTGCATAAGACTGTTCAAGTTCCAGTTCCCTTCAGAATCTCCTTATAACACCAACTAGGTAAGGACATCTTAATGTTCTGGCAAAGTCATTTTCCTTGTCTGAGAATAAAACATTTATTTTATGACCGAGACCAGATGGAAAATGTGACAGCGTGTGAGTGAGAGAGAAATGAGACAAAGAGATACAGACAGATAAAGGATGACCAATTCTTTATCTGCACTTAGATTAAATGATTTGGACTTCTGGGTTGCGTTTTCTATGTCATAACGCCAACTCCTACCACTAAACCCACTTCTATCATCTGTTTGGGTCATGTCCAGATGGGTTTTGGACCAGGTCAGGGAGGTTTTTTACAGGAAAGCAGCGGACCTTCATGTTGACACCTGCCTGTGCTACCTGTGCCGCCACACCGCCTGGCACTGCCAGTCCATTAGCATCACATAGCCGCTGGCGCTAATCCAACCAGGACAGTGTGACCTTAATCTGTACGCTGTCACTGAGCTCTGGACACATCTGGCCACCTCTGGATGCCACATTCACTAAAGCCTCAGCTGCTTGTGGGTGCCTTGTGCTGCGTGTGATAATCCCTGTTTTTACAGCCTCGTCTCAGTGTTACTATAGGTTAGCCCTCATTAAACTGCGCTCACTAATCAGCCTGGCAGAATGACTGGCTTAGACTTGTACATAATCATGAACACAGACACTGCTCCAGTCAGATGTTGCCCTCTCCATTCATCCTGTCATCCAACCATTTATTTGTTTCTCCATATCACATGATTTGACATGTTTGTCCTGTTTGTAACATCCTAAAAGTCTCACTCTGTAAATGAACTGAACAAGTTTAATCTTAACCCATAAAGACCAGTGCAATGTTCCTGTCCATTTATAGTCTTTAAGTGATTCACCACCATTTCCCATCATATTATCTCTTCATTTTGCATTTCTTTAGTGAAAATCACGTATTCATCCATCCATGTTCTGAACCTGCTTTATCCTCACTAGGGTCACAAGGGTCGCTAGAGCCTATCCCAGCTATGGGTGAAAATCCGGTATTTTCCTACACAGGTAGTCCTCAGGTTATGACGTACCCGACTTACATTTTTTTTTACTTTACGACGCTGGACTCTCATCCGCTATTTTTGTATAACGCTGAAATTTCGTCCGCCATTACTGTACATATGTACTGTATACTGTGCATACATTAAGTACATTATCTTATTTTTTACTTTATTTTATTAATATGAAGTATAATACATGTATTTGGATAGTTATTTAGAGATTTAGGGGGTATTTAGGGGTACTAAAGGGTTAATTCTGACTTACGCGGAAATTCGGGTTACGTCGAGCAAAAGTGCTGCTTATTACTTACCAAACTGTAAGTGTGACATTCTTGGCAGTTTAGTCAATGTGATGTATCTCATTCTGAAAATGTTAGCTTGCAAAATGTAACCAAATGAAATAGGACGTCGTGGAGTTTTTAGCCAACAAGGTACTGCACAAACTATATATTTTTCTGACATCACTGTGTAATAGCAATAACAACGTGTTAATTGGAACATTATTATAATAACTACTCCTCTGGTTACTACCCTCACAAATGTTTATCAGTGGTTTAGAAGTATGTTTAGTAACTACTGCTTGTGCTAGTTTCTATTTTATTTAGACTGCTGCAGTCCACAGAGGTGCCCCATCAGTTATTGTTCATGGTTTAATAACTGTTTTCTAATCAGCACTTCAGATCCAGATGTTTCCTTTGCACATCTGACTTTCAAATAAACACATTTATATGACTTTTTTTTTTTTTTTTTTGCTGTGTTGAAATGTTCTGTTTCTTATGTAGGAAAAAAAAGTCTGAAAATGCACTTCCTCTTCTAGTCAGTTCACATAGACATGACAGGAAATAATGTCAAAGCTGAAGTCAAACTGTGAACTGACTTAATATATAGATAGATATGTAAAATTCAGAATTTCCATTAGAATATAGTTTAGGAGAGGAAAAAAAAAAAATCCCAAAATGGGTCTCCAGATCTTCTTCTTGGCATTAAATGACGGTGGATCATGCAGAGAATCTACTATCACTCAATTCCTTTGTGGTTAAACCTTTACACCAGTGGTACGGCCACGGTCCATTAGCATCGTACGGCTGCACCATTTAATCATTAGGGGTTTTTCTGCGGAAAGATCAAGAGAAGCAGGATTCCCTCTCTGCCTTATTTGGATCCGATCAGCGACAGGTTCCTTTTAGATCACAAGGAGACTTTTGAGGATTATGTGGTCGCTCCTCGCTGCCTGTTTCTGTCAGTCTCTGCACGGCCACCCTTGCATTCGCAGCCCTGGGAGAAGTCAGTAAGAGTCACAGATGAGCAACATCTGATCCTGACTGATTATTATATATGGGTATCATTTCCCATTTGCGTGCCTGAGTGAGATGAGTCACAGTGACAGTGAGTCAGACACTGAAACTACTGACTAAAATATCTACACTTATCTCTGAATATAATTATCTATATAAAATCCACTTCATAATTAGAAAGCCACAAGTCTCATGTGTTTGTTTATTTAGTTGATGTGCATCTTAATTCAACAGCATTGAAAATGTGTGATTTGATAACATCTCAAAAACAATATAACAATATTACAATACTCCCAAAATAGGAAAAAAGTAATTTGATTTAAGGAGAATCTTGTCCCTGTGATATGTTGCATTTAACCAATTACTCTGCTAAAGTAAGTGAGTTGAACTCAGCGTGGCTGCTTATGCAAAAAGTCACCAAGGGTACATTGGTACGATGGTGACATACACAGGAAACCCTGAAGAGATACAGCCGACTAACAGAGGATTCGGGTGGTGATAAAAACCAAAAACCTCAAACTTCCGTCAAGCACATGTTGTTTTTCTTGTTCACAAAGACAAACTTGATGCCCAGATTGGTGACAGACAGAACACAAAGCTATGTTTCTATCTCAGCTTTCTTTTTAGATCCCCCCTCCCCCTTTAAAAATCTATGATAAACACAAAAAAGGCTGATATTGCTTTAAAACTGGAACCCCTTTGTGTTCCAGTTTAAAAAAAAAAACCTTTATTTATTCTCCAGCAGAGTTTAGTTTACGCTCCCTCCCCTCTGAGACACTCTCCTGCTCAGCCAAGTGTTACACCTCTCCATTCTCATCACTTTCAGGTCTCCCTGTGTTGTTTCCCCTGTTTTTGTCACACCATGACACTGTAATCAATAAGCAATTAAAAAAGGCAACACGGCGCAGGGCGTTGGTCACTTTGTTCCAGTATATGTGCACAGGATGTACATGTAGACATCTTAAGGGTAAGAGGAGGACTATGCACTGACATACAACCACCAGAATAATGACTGTGTTGCTCAATGTCCACAGTATGTGTTTGTGTTTGTGTACATGTAGATATCTTCATAAGAACAGGGGTGGGGGTGGGGGGGTTGTGGCTGCCTTTTTACGTTGTGGGTTTTTGTTTTTATATTTGCTTTGCTTCTTCAGTTTGTTGTTTTTACTTTTTGTAAAGGACTGAAAACATGATAAAATCACTTACATGACAAAAAAAAAACCCCAAAAAAACCCCTTTCCTTATATGTCACCTTCATAGAACCTCCTTTGTATCATTCTTTTTAGCTCCTGTATCACTGAGGTTTTTTTTATTATTATTGATATCACTGTGCTATTTGGCATTTTACTGACATTTGAAAAAGTTGACTATGCAAGTTCCATGAATAACACATAAAGCTCCAGCTTATGATTAGTCTTAACGGGGGAAGACGAGCTGGCTCAAGGTCAGACGATACTCAGCAGTAATCTTAACCAGGAAGAGGTGTTGAAACCACCCATCCTGTGCGAAGGGAATAGCTGCTGCTGGTTTACAAGGAATTCACACGCAGCGCCTGCATCGGTCGCTCTGTTTTCCAGCCTGATGTTCTAGTGTCACTCCTGAGGCCTTCACAGCATTCACTAACAGAGTTATGCTGCATCGCATGACATGACCACTCATTCCCAATTACAACTGTGTTCGTCGTAATATACACACAAGCCTGACGAGCATATCAAGTATGTCACTTGACAGTTTAGACAGTGCTGTCTGCTGACTGTGTAGGAGTGAGGTGTGTTTATACAGCAGGCTCTTACAGGACGGAGCAGTGTGTTTCACCTGCATTGTGTATGTGTATGTGTGTGTGTGTGTGTGTGTGTGTGCGGGGCTTGTTTTATCAGAATGCTGACACCTCATTCTTATAGTCTTCTGACCCTGACAGACAAGCAGCCAGGGCGTATGTCTCCCATCAGCCGTGTCCATTCCACATGTGTGTGATCCGACAGATCTGCAGCCGCCTGCGTGGCTGAAGGTGAAGGTGCACGAAAAACAGAAAGCTTCTTTTATGACACTTTTTTTTTTTTAATGCTTGGTGATATTTGAGACTGTTTATTAAATATATTACACATGAAAAGCACCTAAAGTGTGTGTGTATTCATGCGAGTAGAGCATTCCTGCACATCGCACCACGTAAATCAGTGTTTTTGTATGTGTGTGGTACGCGTCAGGAAAAGTATGAGCACGGTATGTTTTGCATTAATGTAAGGAAGACGGGGGGAAGAAAGAAAGAAAGAAAGAAAGAAAGAAAGAAAGAAAAAACCCTGGTCACCCCTGTTGAAGTCCAGAACCTTCTCTTTTCTCCATTTCTCCCTCGTCTTTTTTCTCTAACACTCTTCGTTTTTTACAGGCTGCCATTTCCACTAAATTAGTGCCCAGGGTTTTAATTGCAGTTTATGAAGCTCATTTATTGGCGTGAGAGTCTGTGTTTGTGTGATCTGGCATCCAGCGAGGCAGGCCAGTGCTCTCCAATCCTCCCTGCGGTTTTGCATTTCTTTTTTCCCCTCTCTGTTGTTTTTCTCTCCCCCTTCTTTTTTCTTTTTAACACCAGAATGTTGCTGGGCTTAACCGTACATGCTGCTGTTTTTATAGAGAATTAGCACTTCTCTACCCAGTGCTGGCTGTGTGGCTGCACACTGGAAGTGTTGCCTTTAAATCAGCCCTCCCCTTTAAAACCACCCAGGCACGCGCCAAGAGCCACAGTTTTAGCATACAGAAGCAAGCATTTTTATGACTTTAATCAATGCTTTTCTTTTTATGAATGCTATGATGTCAAAGTATGATACACAACAAATGTAGCATGTCGTTGATGATTGTTTTACATGCAGCCAGCTGCAGAGCTGGTGATCCTTACAAGAAGAGCGGATACTGTTTCTATGACCCATGACGATCTCTCTCACTTTCACTAAATTTCACTTCCCTTTTCTCTTTCTCTCTTCCTCCACATCATCCCCTCTATGGCATTCCGGTGACACCCTGGAGGCTAATTAAGCCTTAATTACATTTGTTGGAATTGATTTGTGATTTAGTCTTTCCTCTGTTGTTCCAGCTCATTGGCCCCCATAGAAATGTCATTAATGCACCATTATTTTCACGGGCGGTCTAATTAAAGGGACATACTCTCTGGGTTTCCTCTGATGAGATGCTGGGAAGAGGAACATGTTGGTTACTGGCACCCTGATGATCCAAAATGGAGGACTCGGCAGGAGGGTGTGTGTGTGTGTGGGGGGGGTCTAGTATAACCTTATGTGGGGGTATAAAGGCAATACGCACAGGGAGGTGGTTAGGTGGTTTATTCGGAGGGTTGAATTTGTCATTGTGTGCAGTGGAGGGTTACAATGGAAATGTTACAGGTTACAGATTAGAGTACAAATGTATAATTACATACACATACATCTAATGTAACTTTGTACCATTGATTGCTGTACTAATAAATGTTTAAAATGAACTAAAAAGCTAAAAAAAAAAAAAAAAAATACCTTCCATTCAGACAACCCTGTATAATAACATTAGAGAACTTAACTAATTCCACAAGGATGATATTCATTTTACAGCATTGAAAGCTGAAACTATTATAATGACAAACATTTTGATTGGTAAAGGCTCAGTATGTGATACTTGAGCATGCATTTGTGCTCAAGTGGGTTTATGTGTGTTTTGGGAGTGTTTTTTGTGCTGTGAAGTGATCGTTTCAAATACATTCCTATGTTAATGATTGTCTTGGTTGCTTATATCTATGATAAGAACCTCTACATTGATTCTATGTAAAGGACTTGGGTCTGTTATATTGAAATACAACTATTCAATATCTGCTGGCACACATTCACTTCCTTACAGTTAGACTCTGATCCTTCTCAGTATTCCCAGTGTACAGCACTAGCCACCATTAGCTTAGAAATGGGATCTACAAGTGACCGACTACACAACAGACTCCAAAACAAACTTCACATTTACACAACTAAACCAACTAAACTAACTAAACTAAACCTGTATGATGTTTATTCACATCAAGTTGCCATATGTTGCAAGCTGAGCTGCCACCCACCCACCCTCATGGTAGCCACAAAAATATGGAAATCCATTTCATATAGCCAGCATTTGTTTAATCTGTTCTAGGCTTTTAAGTTAATACAGACTCTGGTCCACACTCACTTATAGAAAGTGACAGTAATGTACCTTAACAATGGAGTATACCTGCTATAAAAAGGGAGAAACAAGAGGAAGTTTACGCTGACCATCTGCAGAAACATGACAGTACACAATGGCAGACTTCATGGAAGGCGGCCTGCTTCCTCTGGGGGTTTAAACAAAACAGGTAACAAAGGTAACAAAACACAACTGTTCTCTTTTCCATGTGTTTATACAATAATGAAATGATAATTATGATAATTATATTCACTTCATGAAATTTCTCTTAATCCTCCCCTAAATCTTACACACTGGACCTCTAAATGTTTATATTTGGCTCCTCTACAATACGTCAAGAAGAAAGACATGTGATAGGAAAAGAAAGGTACACAGGTATTGTGCATTTAGCCTAATCCTTTCTGGATATGATCCAAGGCCTAAAACTTGTTCTGTCTTAATGGTTTACACAAGTAGCAGAGCGTTAGGCTGCTTACAAAGCAGTAAGCACAGCGGCTAAGGAAGCAAATGCACGCTTGATTCCCCCTCAGAAATAAAAAGCAGAATTTAGAGCTGGCAGTTGTTTGTGCTTCTTTTAAAACACTGGTCTTTCCTCAGGGAGGCTTGTGGGAGGGAGGCGAAAAGGGAGAGGGGGTTTTGCGGTGCATTCACATGTGGAAGCTCAAAGCAGCAACAATCTTTCCCAGCCTGCTCTGGCCTCATATGGCCTATGGTATCCAGCTAAGAGCCTCATAGCACAAAACTACTCCTCTATCTCGCTCTCCCTGACTGCTTCACTCCCTCACTCTCTTTTTCTTTACTTGCTCACCGACTTGCTGCCAGAGTAACTGCCACTCTCATCTGCCCTCAATATTGGTGCAATTCTATCTGTTGTCTGCATGTACCCTTTCTGTCTGTTATGATTGTGTATAATGGGACTGAATCCAACATGCTGGCTGGCAGGCTGACGGGCGTGTTGGACAACTGCTTCACAGTTGGCTAAGCTGGTGAGAGAGGGGGAGGCAGGAGAGAGGCAAGTACAGAGGGAAGGAAGGAGGGAAAAGAAGAGAAAAAAGGCGGAGGGAGGGGACAGAGCTGACAGAGCTGGAGATATAGAAGGAGAACAGGGAGTGGGGTCACTTGAGTTTGTTGCTCATAGGATATCAAGCGGCTTAGTCTCTCCACCCCGTTTAGTAGTCTGGCTCGTCTGTTACCTCCCTCCCTATCTCATCAAAACCGCCATCTTTGGGAGTGTTACTACAACAACACTGTCCTTCATAAAACAATCCAGCTACCCTGCTTTGAGCCCCTCTTAATCGTACCACGTAAACAACTGTGATTACGTTTAACTGAAGCAATAAGTAAGTTACAGTCTTGTATTTCTTTAAGATGGCAAGACTTCGGAAGACTATACCAAACGCCCCGGGAGATGAGTGCATGGATCTGAATTGTTCTGGATTGTTGCAGGTTGTTTTGTGAAAAAAAGAAAAATAAAACACACACACACACATACGCACGCACACACAGTGAAACAGTTGGCTGAGCAATGCACAGAGATGTTAACCATGCCAAGAATATGAATTGTCTCTCATAAAGGTGTTTTTTGTAACTTTTTCAGTTCCTTGCGATTGCTGAGTCATCTGGAAAAAGCAGCGCTTTTGCATTCTTTATTCTTGGCTAATGCAGCATAAGAGAACATCCATTTTTAGCTTTACTGCAAATTACATTAAGCCACAGTTCAGTGGACCCAAATGCTTTGAATGTAACAAAAATCGACGGTGAGGGATACATGTTTTTTGATATTGCTCAGGCTTCTCTGGCCAAGGCCTCCTTTATACCTCTGCTGCTGAGCGGGAGAAGAATGGGTTAAACCTGTCTGCAGCCCACATCTGGGAGTCATTTGAAACATTCCACAAGGCTTACCACATGTTTTCAGATGGACTAAATCCTGCGAAAGGCTCGGCTGTCAGAGGTTTGAAAAATCATCTTTTTTTTGCCAGGAGGGGAAAAAATGAGAAAGAGAAAATTAAACTGTATAATGGGTTTTCTCTCATGCAGGTGAGATTAGGTAAGGATGTGGGTGGGTTTCCAGAGCTGTCCGTGTGTATGTGTGAACAGCGCTGGTGTGTATGAGTAAATGTAATGTTTCAGCGACCTGCTGTATGTTGGTGGCATGTTATTTGAGTGAAAGCTGTTTCTTAACAGCCATTAGCAGTTCAAAGGAGCCTTTGGGGGTTTCGCCAACTGTTTCCATGCGGCTGATACAATCTCATTTGTGCTCTTTCTTCCCCTTGTTCATTTTCATCTTTATTCTTCACAACCTAGCGCCACAAAGTGAGCCAGCATGAGAGTTATGTAGCCTTTCAGCACGCCTGTCCAGACACATTACAGACACGAGTGGCACTTTCAGCTACTGGCAGCCGAGCAGCTACTTTTGCGATTTCAAATGGTGCAATACTGTCATCTTATTGTTACAGTGTGAAACCTGAAAGAATCCTTTATTAAGACCAATTCTCAAGCCATTCATTGAAGTGCTTTTCTTTGGTAGTTGACGGTTTCTCCATTACACTCCACTACAGATGACAAGCTAATAAAGGGGAGTCGCACTGTGATGAATGGTTGGCTGCTGGGAGTTCCAAATAAATATGTGGTTTTAAGCAGGCAGCAGCAAGCGGGAGGAATTAAAAGTTGAGGGACTCTGTAGATGGTGATTGACCACTAAACTTTGGCGCGTTTGCATTTCTCTAGCGCCTTGTGCTGGTCTGCTAGCTCTAAGATCCTTTGTAAAATTATACCCAATAAAGGCTTGTAGACTCTTGACGTCAGACCCCTGAGCTCATGTGGCCTCGTTGCATTAGATGGACCCAAGTGTAATTGTCCACTGACATTTAGGCGCCTGGGAATGTTTTTCGTAGGTGTGGGGGACACCCACAGAGGAAAATGGCCCCTCTGTCCCCGCCACAAACGTTTTTCTCCATGCAGTAGGATGTGGTATGCAGCCTTATACTGGGGATAGAAGTATTGATCAGGATAGCTCACTTTGGAAATAGGACTGATTTGTAAGACTGGAGCGGAGGCAGGAAACCAAGCACCTGCTCAGCGGGTGCCTTGTAAAATGAAACATGAGAGACACCCACACACAGTCCTGTAACAATGGCCACATACAGGTTGTAGCTTATGATTAGCTTTCAAGAGAACTATTATGTCTCGTTCAAGTTCTCAATAAAGGAATACTGTGATTTCCACCTTCTCAGACTAGTGAATACTTTGAAACTACATGGACATTGGTTGAAATATATTTTATTCTTTCTCGTCATGAACTAGATTAGAAGGTTGACTAACCATAATTCTTTTTGTCTGCGAAATACAGCCCGAGGATCAGAAACTGACCAACCAGCCCTTCAAATCCAGCCAACTACATCCTCAAAGGGAAACAACAGAAACCCCAAAAATCAATTAAAGTCAGCACGATGTAAATAAATCACGAGGTGAATGACAAACACTATTTAACTTGATTCCAACAGAAAAATAAGCCCTCTGAAATACCTCAATGTGAAGCAACAGGGGACTAATGTGTTCGTTCACCAGCTGTTTTCATAAGTGTTAGAAATCAAAGTCAAGCTGACCCTGTTTTAGTGACAACACCAACAAATGTTTCGTACATTTCCTGAGGCTTACTACCCTGGATGTGTCACCCTGCCACATGACAGATCCACCACTGCTTTAACAGACTTCAACACAGTCACACCTCCTTATGTAAACAGACTACAACTGAAAACAAGTGGGATTAGTTTTTATTTAAGATAATTAGAAAAAGATGGTGATGACTTAACATACAGGTAACCACAATAATAGATGCCGATAAGATGCCAGTAAGAGTGATGGGGATGATGGAAATGATGATGAGGCTGTGGTGTGAGGAAGACCTCTTAAAGGGTACCTGTACCAGTCATGTTTATGGTATTAATTGTGTTTTATACATCACTTTTAAGCAATGAGGGTGCAAATTCAATTTTAAAAAATCACCATAAATGCACCACACGGGCCCTGTTGATTATGTGAACTATGTACTTGAGCAGAACCTATTGGGAAGCAACCATTGAAGATTGTAAATAACATACCTGCCATTGATCCCGGGTGATGGCGTGCAAGTAAACAAGCAGCAGTCAGTGAACAGATTAAAAAGTGGAAAGTTCCCATTCATTCTTGTTGTTTGTGCAGTCATAAGCCTAATTGTCCAATCAATTAATCAATCAAATTTGATGTATATAGCGCCAAATCATAAGAAAAGTTATCTCATGACACTTTACAGCTGCTGGAAACCAGACTCTGAAGGCAATTTACAGAAACCCAACAGAATCCTCCAGGAGCGAACACTTGTAACTGGTGACAGCGGAAGGAAAAACTTCCTTTCAACAGGCAGAAACCTCAAGCGGAGGATGGCTGTCTGCCCTAACCAGTTGGGGTAAAAGAGAGAGCGAAAAAGGAGGAGAAAATGAGAGAGATAGAGGAAGACTGGGGGTGAGGGGGAGGAGTGAAGAAGTAGGGAAAGACACATGGATGCAACTGATGTACAGATAACTGAAGTAAAACGATCCAAAGTAGATCAGCTGGTGTTCATATAATTACATCTATGGAACTATATGATAAGCAGTATATGGATAATTGAGTGATGATGATGAAGGCAGGGGAGGGGCAGGACCGCAGCAGCAGGTCCAGAGTTGGTCCATGGAAATACAGAGATTCCAGGGAAGAAGTTGAGTCAGTGGCATGAGAGATGCAACCCAGCACTGGCTGATAAAGTAGCCTGGTTTCTACTGCACACTGGTCAGTTAGTGGGTCATCTCAGCCCAGGTAATTGGACAATACTATGAGCTTTTGTCTCTACTGTTGCTGGAACAGCCCATGAAGAAGACAATATGTCGCTGACCATGCCCGACTGACGGAGTGCATACTTGGCAACGGGCTATAACATAAGTTACCTGACAGAACCGCTAGTATGATATGTGATCTTTTGAGATAGTTGACAATGAAAATTCTCTACAGGTACCCTTTAAGGGTTAAGCTGATCCCCGAAAAGACTGAAAAGAAGATGAGCGAGGGTGGGAGCAAGACCAAACAGGTGTATAGAACAGTTTCGCTTTTATAGGCATGTGGCAATAATGGGAGTGTTTGAGATGTGGACATGATCCTTAAAGTCAAATAAAATTATCTCCAATATGTTTTATGTATGTTTCACAGTAACAGTAAAAAAAAAAAAAAAAATGGATTAATATAATCTGTGCTGGCAAATAACCTAACACAAAACATTGTGTTTATCATTCAGAATGTATAATTTCAATTGTCCAGGATGTGGCCCTTTGAATATTTTATGTATGTCAGTAAAACTCTGTCTACTGTAGGGTATATATGAAGCTACAATTAACCACACACTGTGTAGAAAAGAAAAAATATTTGTACTAGCAGTACTTAACCATCTTTAGCCATTTTAAAGAGCGCCTTCCACTAAAAATCACTTTGAGTATCTCTATTTACAATGTGGTGGGTCACAACAAGCAGTATATGTACGCAGCACCCCAAGCTGTGAAAGTCGACCTAAATGGGTTTATTTGTCATTGACAGGTTAACCTACAGACAAATGAGCGGATCAGAGCAGGTCAAACTTATCTACGTCACAATGTCATGAGCCTCGCTCAGAGCCATGTATGGTACGCCCACGGGCTCATCCCAGAGGAAGAACAGCAGACAGAAGCTAGGAGCATTAGCATTAGCCTACCGTTCAGATACACTCTTCAACAAACGAATCAGAATTGGCTGTTCGCCTTCATCTTCATCCTCATCTGATTCAGGGTCGTAGACGTACGGTTGTATCTACGAAGAC
>JAPSES010000109.1:12610437-12626185 GCA_029822895.1 Maxillicosta whitleyi
AACCACAGACCCTCTTCTAGCTTACAGAAAACAGCTTCAAGCAAGAGAAATAGGACATAATTTTTCACAGAAATGCATTCAACTATAGTGGAGACACAGCAGTAGGAAGGAAATAATGATAGAAGTTGACTTTTAACCAAAAGAATGGCTCTCTACATCCCTACACTAGTTGAATACTTCAAAGTCAGAGGTAATGTTAGGTTTTATCCAACATAAAGAAATAAATTATAGTGAATTTTATGAAGAAAAGGTTTTGTTTGTATTTCTTTATGTATAGGTTTGAGCCACGTTCTCTTTTTCTTTGGATTTCAAATGCTACTTGATATGAATGACACAAGTCCCCAGTTTGCTCTCTCCATCCGCTGTAGCAGAGCAGATGGATGCCACATGTTGATGACATTTTATCCTTGTAAATTAGTGGTTTCCAAAGTTTTTCAGCTTGAGACGCTCAAGATAAATGTTGTTTCTCCTCAGGACCTAACTTTACAAAATTACCATTACTGACATCTTTTACTTTGTTTCACATGGTGGCACCATTTATGTCATTTTTGTTTTCTGGTCATGGAATTTTCATCTTGTTTCATCTCTCTTGAATGTTGATTAGGAAAATGAATTAATACATTCTCTTTTTATGCGTTTTACTCTGACAGTTAAAAAAAAAAAAAACAGTTCATGTATTGAAGTCAATTTTGTAACCACTTTTATTGAATCCATGTTAGACAGTGTGGCCACTAATAAATGGGTGAAATTTCCCAGCCTGTAGAAGCTTTTCAATTCTGCTAACTATTTTATTACTTAACGCTGTAAAGCCTAAACCATTAAATCATTGACAGAAAATTCCAGTTCTTTGAAACTGGAGCCTTTATTGGTCCTTCTGAGCAACCAGATTATTATTATTATTTTTTTTTTTTTTCAAATATCAATTTCCATGTATGAGTTTTGTATCATATTCAATATCACAGGTCTCAATGCTCAAATATTATTTTTGAAAGCACAAAAACATAATATAGCACAAATATGTCTAACAAATTGATAATTCCTTTTCAAAATAGGCGAAGTCCTTCCTCAATGACAATCATGTAGTGACATTGGAAAGACCTCTGGTGAGTGAATTCCTCCCCCCTGATGGATTATCTGTGTATTGCATGTATCTAATTGTATACATCAGGTTTTTCAAGAAAAAAAAATCACACTGATAATGTAGAGGGCTTCATAACTTATGTATCAAATATGACACATTAGGTGTTATGGGGTTAGTAACAAACAGGTAGTAATCACAGGTGGAAAGTAACTTCCGACATCTTCAACACAAATATCTGCACTTTTTGATTCATACATTTACGAAATAGTCTAATTACTTTGTTTAATTTTTAAAGTATATGATGGAAATTATCCATTCCTTTTATTTTTACATCACTGTGCATCTTTCAACATTAAAGCTGATATAAGCCTAAATGGATGGGACAATAACACATACTGAAAAACATTTCTTTCTGTTTCATGAGGTGTATTTCACAAACAAAAGGCGTAAAAAGATGAAAACACATGAAGTGGACATCATGATAGTTCCACTTCTGTCAGTGACCCTGAAAACCCATTTGCACACTGCAGCAAAATCAATGTTCAATATTTTAAGCAACTTTGGTTTTTATTTTACTCATGCATGAAGATTTTAATGGCTTCAGACGTCGATATGATTTTTATTTTTGAGTTTGTACAAAATAAAATGGCAGATATGTCCTTTACTTAGTGCACATTTCAAAGCCTTTATGTTATTCAGTTTTACTTGAAGTCGAACCAGTCTTTTTACTTTCACTGGAGTCTTTTAACACAGGCATTTGTACTTCTACTTCAGTAAAGAATGTCTGTCCTCAAGTCATATGTTGTATGCATACTGTACATAATCCGTCATGTCAATGCCAGGATTCTCTTTCATTCTTTGTCACGCCAAGAAAGTCTTAGAAATAGAGAAGGAACATTAGATCTCTGAAGCATGTCCAGATTCAGATTTGCTGTTCCTGCACAGTAGTCAGACACAAAGTTAATGCGTGAGCTTTAGTCGCCACTGTGTCAAGCATCGCATTCACATGAAGGTCTCTTTCCATACACAGGGCAACTATGTAAAGCATTAAACTGAACATGCATCACATGGCTTTTCACTAAGCTTGACATGACCTCGTAACTGTACAGTACGCGGAGTCTATATCTGCGTCTAAGCAAAGAAGGGAGCAGAACAAGACTGGAGAGCTATTAAGATTCAACTGCAGTAACTTCCAGTGTAAACCTAGCTACAAGTGGAGGATGCAGCTGGGCTAAGGAGACCCCAGAGGCCTTACTAGCCAGCCTAGAGATATGAAGAGAACACACACACACTCATGATGCACACAACACTACGCAATACAATTCCCCATACTGCAGTCCACTGAATGAGACTGAGCACTTCCACTCTACATGACCACATGCTACAGACGCCAAAGTAGGGCCCCAGTTCCACCTGTCACACACACTGAAATTAGACAACTCCATCTCTTCCGCCATTCAGTTATGACAGCAGCTACTTCCACCAGAACATACTTTTAGCATTTGACGACTCCCTCAGTCCACGGTTG
This sequence comes from Maxillicosta whitleyi, assembly GCA_029822895.1. Classification (NCBI taxonomy): domain Eukaryota; kingdom Metazoa; phylum Chordata; class Actinopteri; order Perciformes; family Neosebastidae; genus Maxillicosta; species Maxillicosta whitleyi. The sequence goes on from JAPSES010000109.1 coordinate 12,613,047, forward strand.
CTTGCATGCCTGTGTGTCCCATGTCACAACCAAAACCCCACCCCTCCGTACCCCCCCTCCAGCACCGCATTCCTCACTTGTGTGGTGATGTGTGACAACTGACACGGCTTAGTGCCACTCACAGCTTTAGTATAAGAAAGCCTTAAAGGCAGCAGGGGAGACAAGGAGGATACTGTCGCTCACACTTTCTCTGTAGCTGTGTCAGCGCTCCGAGGAAAAGATGAAAAGCAACTGAGAAGGTAATGTGGAGGCATAGTGTGTCACTAGCTGTCTAGTGGCCTTTTGTCCAATCATATGGGACAAGGGGTTTCACATCTACCACCTGTCACAAAACTTCGCTTTCTGGGGCAGAAAGCAATTGAGTGCAGCAGTCGTATCTGAAAGACAGCTGCGAACCTGCACTAAACTCCCACTCAAACAAACACACTCGCAGATGCACAGTCTCCTTGCACCTACTGTGCACATTCTCACACACACATACACAAACGCGCACACACACACACACACAACACTTACACATACATGGAAATATAAGGGCAGCAAACAAGTGACAGACATTATTTGTAAAGTGAGTAATGTGTGAAAAATCTGAACAAATAAACAATGAATCTTTTGTCTCAGAGGCGATAATTTTCACAAAAACAAAACACTGGAGGAAAAAAAAAGGGAAATTCAGTAAAATAATAGACTTATGAGAATAACTGCAGTTATATACATATATATATAAAAGTAAAACAAATTAATAATGTGACAGATGAACAGATAAAAAAAAGTGTGACAGAATTAATAAATGGAAATGCCTGGAGGATAAAACTGAAGAGAATTCAGACTCATTTATTTGAATAAGTTGCAGGTGCACAGTGGCTTAAACTAAATTTCCTATCTTGATAAAAACAATATCCTCGAACAGTCATTTGAGTATGTTTGATAAGAGCCTGTATTAAATGTTAGTGATGTGAAAGTACAACAGCTTTAGATAATAGCCCAAATGTGGGACTTAATAGGCTTTGAGCTATGAAAGATAAATTGCTCAGTAATTTATCTCTGGTAAACAATACAAATTAGTCAAATGTTTAGAACCTGGTTTGAAGTCTTCTAACAAACAGTGTCACCTTCATTGTGAAACTGGCTGCCAGATGCACAAAAAGGTACAGTGTGACCTGTGATGGTAGATATTTTAGAGGCTTTAATGGTGTTCTCAGCAAGACTGAAAAGCAAAGTCATGCAACAGAGGAGAGGAGGAGATTGTTTAAAATTTTATGCAAAAATACATATTTAAATCAAATTCTTAAGTTCTCTTAAAACTCTTTCTGTGTTATGTCAGAGTGATGGTATGAAGCAGGCTTCCAGATTAGGACTACTCGGCGAGAAAAACTAGATTTATCCTCAAAAGTCTCAGTTATCAAAGAAAACCTGCTGTCCTAATATGGAGTCTGAGGACAGGATACTTTTATGAAAATATCTACAACATGCAGAATATAATCTCTGCATTCTAGGTTTATTTTAATTAGTTATGTCATGAATTATTTTTGATGCTCTCTTTTCTTGAATGCAGCTTTGTCTCTAAAAATGTAAAAGTATTTTTTTTTAAATCTAAGTTCTGCAAAAATTCCACAAAATTTCAGGCTTTTGTGAAAAAAGAATCACAGTGTTGTGTGTTTGTCTGAATTAGGAAATTTATTAACATATTTACATCCTTATGTATTTTAACTTGATGGTTGGTAACCCAATAAAAACATCTCATACATCAAAATCAGTTTTGCACAGAGTTTTATTGGATCTATGTTAAACTGTGAATTATGACAAATAGTGTGTAGGAAGTTTTTTTTTTTTTGTTTTTTTTTTGCCTCATAAGACTTAATAACATACATAGTGATCAGAGGTGGAAAATAACCTCTGACAATTTTAACCTTTGATGCCCTGTAATTCATCACAAATACCTCCCCTTTTGTGATTCATACATTTACAAAACAGATGAATCATCTCAGCCTTATTTTAACAGTCGTGTCAGGAATTATTCATGATGCTCTCATTTTTAGATTTCAGCTTTATCTCTTTTTTTCTCAAAGAAAGTATTTTTAGATCAGGGGCCACAGACAACCTAATGTTGTCTCAAGTAAAATAATACCATAATGACGTATGAATAATAACAACTCCAAATTTTGTGAAAAGTGAAATAACATTATGAAAATATTTACATTCACAAACCATCTTTTCACAATATAATGTGAATAACCTGAACAAATATGAACAACCTGAAACATCTTTAGAATATATGTGCAGTTGTAATCATATAATGCCTGTTACCATATGGTTTGTGCATTTGTAGATTCCCTGTGATCTGTAAGTTGTGTTGATGGTAAGATGAGACATAATATTGTCAAACAACTTAGATTGTCAGAGAAAAAAATTTAATATTTTTTTATAGGTCTATATGCTTATTATTTCACTAGTCCGGCCCACTTGAGATCACATTGGACAATACGTGATCCTTGAATTAAAATGAGTCACCCCTGGTATGAAGTAATCGGGGTGGTAGACTTGTCTGTATTGCGCATCTTCTTGAAGGATCAGTGCGCACATCTGGCACGAGCAGGACGTTCACTTTTGAGGACTGGTCCCATAAAAGGAAAGGGGCGGGGTCTGTGCTGGTGTTGGATTTCACAGCCAGAGAACGTGACTGCAATGGTCGCTTTTGCGAAAGCTGTGCCAAACTTGCCCTCTCTCTGAAAGCGGTCCATCGCCTTGTACCTTTGCTTTTACGGGAGGTTAATTCTACTCAGCAGCCGCGAGTGCCACAGTTTGGAGATTTGAGAGTCGACAGAAAACTTTAAAAAGAGTATCGCCGCGGAGAAATACAGCTGCGCCGCTCAACTTCCAGCAGCAGCAGCAACAGCAGCAGCAGCAGCGCGAGAGGACCGGGAGGAGGAGTCAACAGGTCCCAGGTATTACTATCCACTTGTCATTGACAGCCTGTCAACATTTGACAGCATGCGTTCATGTCTCAACAAGATGCATTCAGGGTGCCGTGTAAACTGTAGTTTTTTTTCGCCTGGAGGATTTTAAATGCGTCATGATAGTCCAGTCATAATACAGTGTGGTAGTTGTTTTTTTTTTTTTGTTTGTTTGTTTTTTTTAAAATCGTTTATTCTTACCGGTGAAGTGAGAAAGACCCAAATTAGTAATTGCCGACTTTTTCTGCATAAGCTTTCATTGTCGCAAAGACATTAAAACATGCTGTTGTGAGTGTCATCATCTGTGGATATGGGTCTGTGAGGGCAGCTAGCATGAAAAGCTAACGTTCGTCGGCTCCGCTGTGTAGCATGGACACACAATATCAGCACTGACAGTTTCTTGAAGTCGATTAGCGAAGCCAGCCTGTTTATCCGTTTACCTTTGCACCTTAGAAAAGTGCCGATAAATGGAGTTAAAGCTGATATCTGCGTGATGGTGTGCGGTTTTCTTCGAGAAGTAACGCTTTTGCAACGTCAGGGCAACGGAATGTGGAGAAATATGCATATTTGCACGGCGGGAATTTGCTCCTTTCTTGCTGATTATGTTTTTGTTGTTGTCATCATTGAGCCGGGGGTGAACTTTGCTCGAGTGTGGAACACTTTGCCGTTGGCACATATGACATATCAAGATCCCACTTCCTCCTCGTTGTGCTGTAAATGGATGATCAGACATAGCTCACTGTGGGGCAACCACAGCCTGCATTCTTTAGATGTGCTCTAATGCTGAGCTGAAACTTGATGACCCAGGACACACATGCATTCATACATACAGACATTCTTCTAGTGCAAAAATGACAAAAATGAAGCCTGTGTGTACTCTGAGCTGACAGACAGGCCCCCTAATTTGTTAACACCCCCGATTAACCCCCTTGTGAAGATAATGTGGCAACTGGAGGTGTCTGCATCTCTGTGAATTAAATGACAGCACTGTTATAACATTTGAAGTGCATACCCTACAGCATTACTGTTGTAAAATGTTGTCTAGTAAAACTGCAGATTACAGTGTTTATTACCCTCCATTTGAGCTGTAACAAGTACTTCAGAGCTCTTTACTTTTTAATTTGAGTAATCCACCTATTATAAGCACTTTACAGGAGCTACACTGTGCCTTTGGAAGAGAAAGATTTGTTGAATGATATTGCGGAGTTAATGACGCCTCACTCCTCTTCTTCAGACATGGCAGAGCACACTGATTTTCTTTTTAATGTGGGGTGCGGCTAAGGGAAGCAGATGCCCTTTTCGGTGACAACCTGTGACATTCAGAGCAAGATGCATTAGAGGTCACGTCACCGAGTGGGAAATGCAGTGTGTCTGTGGGTTTTCCCACCCTGTCACCTCTTCTTTTGTTGTGATTCACAGTTAAAACGATGCCCCTGTGACTGGGAAGGACTGGGCTAAATGCAGATTGTCTGCTTGTCCATCAAACTGATACATATAACAGACATGTTAAGGGTAACTTTTGGTTAAGTCATCTGAATGGAGCAATTTCCTTCAGCAGTTGTAGTAAAGTTTTTCTAATAGTAATTTCACTGTGGGTTTTGATTGTTTCTAATAATACATTATACATTGAAAAACCCAGTGCTAAAGTATGTATCTCCTTCCAAATGTTGAACTTAGAACATGTTGCACTTGTTTGGTATGCAGTGGTATTTTGTTATGTAGCAAGGCCAAGAGTTTTCTGTAATACTGTCAAACCTTCTTTGAGAAGCGTCAACGGGAAGTTGGTTCTCCGCATGTGAACAGTGCCAGTTAAAGGCCTCACACGCTTGGGTTTCACATGGTACTAAATGTGTCATCATAGTGGAGGCTGTGGCACACACACTTGGCCCCGTTACATCCCCCGCCTCCTCATCATGTCCCTTTCCTCTGCAGATTGTAAAGTCAAGTGTGAATGACACTGAAAAGCACTGTTTTTTTTTTTTTTTCTTCGTTGTTATGTAAAACACAGCAGTAGTGAGTCAGTAGCTCCTGGGTTTGTCAGTTCATGACAGTTTTTTTTGCTCATCACACATGGAACAAGTGGTTGTACCAGAGTAAAGGTGATTTTTAAAGACGTTTTAGAGGCTGTTTATCTGGCATTAGAATATTGAGCAATCTTCCATCTAACCTGTTTTCTGAATTCAGACATTGAGAGACTTATTTGTAATGGGCTTAGATGGTAAGTACAGTGTGTCCTTCCTTCCTCTGGACACTGTCATCTGCACAGTTTAGTAAATCAACACACTATTAAATCATAGAAACAGTTTTGATCTAAGTGACAAATAAGCCTGTCACGAATATGATAGAATCGCCTTAACTGAACTAGCAATTACTCGTGCTTTTTTAATGAAGCCATCACTTGTGTTGGTTCCTGTCATCATCAGTCAATCTCTGACAATTGCCCTGTGCAGTTTTATTTACAAAGACTAGAAAGCAAATCATACTTTATCATTTATGTGTTCATGCCTCTTCTTCTTTTTCAGTGCTGTTTACTTAGACTTAGTGACATAAAATTAACAGGAGAAAGCAATGGCAACTAATTGTTAACTAAAACTTCATTTGTGAGTCATCATGATTCACAAATTGCACTAAAATTGTCACTAGTGGGCTGAAGTCCCACCCTTTTTGGTTGTGCACCAAAGGACTTTATTTCAAAACAATACATGGATTAAAGTGAATTGTGAGAGTCAAGTAATATTTTGATCCCCTTTGAGTGCTGCAATTATTTCCACATATGTTTGTCATTTTTAAAAGATAATTTTACAAGTTAAAAAAGTTTCAGTCTATGATTAAAGTGTTGAACTATCAGAATCAGAATGTGAAAATTCACAAGTATACAGATTGCATGCCTGAAGGTTGTGGAGGTGATGTCATCTCTGCAATGTCATGATGTGATGACAGATGAAGTCCATGGCCTTTCTTGACACAAAACCTGGTGTTTCTTTACTATCTTTGCCCCAAAACCCAACTTTCTTGACTCTTAAAGTTATCTTTAAGTTGACAAACATCACATATGGCATAACTGAAGTGGAAAAAAACGATTTGTGTCTCACCATTGACTACCATTCATATTTTCTTCGGCGTAGAATGAAGAGTCAGGACTTTACTCTTTTATAACAGGTGCTGAAAATATAGATTTATTTGAAGACGAGACAAATGTAATATTTTTTTTATTTCAGAGGCAAGAAATGAATAATTAATAATAATATATTAATCATATCTTATTTATAATGTCAGCCTGGTAAGCGCCAGAAAACACTTCTATAAGGAAAGAAAAGGAGGAAGAGAAACAAACAAGCAGGAATGAAATATTTGCAGGATGGCTCCTAAAAGAATTGTATTAATCAGACGTAAACATTTACAGGTTAAAATGTTTTGCAATTGCTGACTTACATAAGGCAGTGCGACTTTATAGATTGTATCTACGTTGTCAAATAAAAGAGGAACCATCATTTCAATTACATGTTTGGCAGCTGATATAGAAGAAGAATGACTTTTAGCCTTTGAGTGTTACATGGTGTCATAGTGAAAGACAATCCTTTATGTATCTGTGTTCCTAGGGACTGGGAACGTGACCTGCTTTATAATGATTTTAAAGATCTGCCATCAAACTAATTTGGCATCAAATCTAACTGTCTTTGACAAAATGCCCTTCATGTGTCAGGTGCTTTGTTGTACTTTGGTCTGTAGTGGTCCACACACAACCTTGCCACAACAACCTGCTCCCTTGTTGATGAAGAGGCAGGTCGACTCACGAGACTGTGGCTGCACTACACAAACTCATCAGGCACTGACAGATGAGATATGCTCCCCACAAAGGTAGGGCACCCTGGAGATGTCACCCAGCGCTGGCTTACCGGTAAACATATCTACCCAGTCCCACCTACGCTGTCAGGGTTCCACTCTCATAGGAAGTGATGTTGTGAAACCATGTTTTCTCATAGTATATAGGAAAAACCAGTGCGTAGGCTTTTCGAATTTTACAATTTTGCCACTGAGAGATGTTTGCTTTGTTAGCAGAAAACTTCCCTGCCAAAATTCACTCTTAATTTATACACGATGGTTTATACACGAGAGCATTCACTGACTGAAAAAAAAACCTTAAGCTCAAGACAAAACATGACTCAAAAATAGTTTTCTTTATTAAAACCAAAATCATTTCCACTTTATTTCCCACTCCTGTTACAGGCATACTACAAATTAGAAAGAAAGTTACTTAATGTATTGGAACGTAATGTAAGGAAGTCCAGTGGAACCATACAGTGTAGCTTTACTCTAATGAAACAGGCCCTCAGTCTGTCAAAAAAGTAGAATTAAATTGGGATATTACAGTGGTTTGGCTTTGGTGCCCAATGACGTAGTCTTTGCCTCAGGGACTGGGGCGAGTGTGGGAAAAGCAGGAGAGAAGAAGGGTGGGAGCCGATACCAGGAGAGTGTAGCTGAAGCCGAGTGGGATTTTTTTGGAAGGGGAGTGGAGCCGCTATGATGTTGGGATGTGGGAGCCCCGTTCTCGTCGGCCGGCGGCAGTTAGACAGGCCAGTTTGTGCATACTGATTCCCCTTTCTTCTTCTTTCTACAACTGCTCGTAAGCCCTGCCAGGCGTGCGAGGGTTAACTCTCCCCTCGGCCACACTACCTCCTTTTATTCCTCTTTTTACGGCTTTGATGGTATTAAATAATCTTTACGTGTCAGAGTGCACAGCTCCCAGTGTTCATGTCGGGAGAGCGAGAGAACAATTAGGTCAGAGTGGTAGAATAACTTGGTTTCATCCCAGTCTTAAAGCGGCAGGGTACCTCACTTCAACTTGCTGTTTATATTCACCTCAAACCTTCAAAGTGAGATTTTCAAAGAGGTCCACGGCCAGTGGGGTTATCAAAGCACACAAAGAAAAAGCAGTGTCTCGGTTGTATAGGCTCGTAATAAGACGTCCCAGGGTGGATTATCGGTTGAGGTATTTTAGGTTTGTCACAATGTTAATTTGCCTGAAGAATCAGGACACATTTGTCTTTTTTTTTTTTTCTAATGAGGTTGAGCTAAAGACCCATATAACCTATTATCCTGGTTATTGATTTGGAGTAAGATTCAAGCTGCAGAATGATTTGCTTCACTTTGAAATCAATGGCTTACTTATATCTCAAGTGTTGTACTTTTTCAAATATCATAACCAGTTATGTGTTTGTGTATTTTTTCACTCAAGGGACTCACATGATCTTCACTGTAAAAACTTCACTTAATATGTCATGTTGGACGTTGCTTCTCTACCATTTGGCACATTAATGCTCTGGCCCATGTCACAGTGTTTCATTGCCCTCGTCACAGGGTTTCATACTATTTTCCACACTCGTTTTGTACCTTGGCGTTTTACAAAAGTGTTTCTGCCCAGTCGGACAGTCCCCCGGCGTGACGGCTGACATTTCCAGTGAAAGAGCCCTATTGTTGCTTCTTAATCCCCTTCCACCCTCCTCTCCATAAAACAATGGTATCAATTGCTTCCACTGAGTACATCCACAGCTCTGAGTGAGAGACAGACTGGCCCGGCCCGTATGCTAGTCTGCCAGGCGTCCTACCCTACAGCCAGGCGGACCTCTTCATTCCCAGTGATAGCTTTCTGCTCAGGCATCTGAGCTAATATTATCTCTGTAGCATAAGACCAGCTCTTGATCGTGGCTGTTCTGCTACCTCGTAAATGCACAAATAATGACTTGTGTATATATTTATTTTCCCGGGGAGACACTGGAGCAGACCAGTGGCTTCGACACACCCCCATCCCCCACCTTCTTAATGAATGGTCTCCATTCTATTTTCCTTCATTTTCCCCAGGACACTGCCATTAACTTTGACAGATGATATGTTCTTTCACTGAAACAGTGATCCTCAGCATACTGTCACTGGAAATTGGATTCGTACACCCACCCCATTGCTCCATGCTGTTTCTCGTCTCTCTCTTTTTCACCCCATCCCCTCTTTTCCTGTTGCTCTCCCTCATTCTGCACTCAGGGACATGATGTTAATATTCCTTTTAGAGCTGCACTGTACAGCTCAGCTGCCAAGTTAACCCTGTGCTGCCGTGAGCCTGACAGCAAGCCAGAAAACATGTGTCACTTGTCCAGATGTGCGACTAGTTAGTTTGTCCTGAAGCACTCCAAGATACCCCCAGTGTAAAGTCAAGTCAAGTGTTCAGTGCCAAATGAGTGTCTCCAGTCACTTATGACTTTATAATGTTTAGAGTAGGGACAGATGAGTAATCTGCACTGATAGGATGTTTGGCGATCTGTCAGTATCATCAGAACTCAGATAGTGGCAAGTGGCTAATACTAGGCTTCACGACAGGATTCAACACATCTGCCGAGATTCTTGATTTAAAAAAAAAACAAACAAACAAAACATTTGTTTGACTTAATTTCCAGATTAATAGATTTATTAATGACTTTTAAGTGTGGCAAATGTATCTTTTCATTACCATACAATCACATGAAAATGAGCAGATCCCCTTTTATGGATGACAGTCCTTGTTTTTTTTAGGTTGATTTGTTAATTTATCAAGCATTGTAAAAGTTTTCCCATACTTTCCTGCAGTTTTAAGTTGGACACTTGAATAATTCAGAATGCTTGCTCAGGTGCAAATGGGGAATGAAGAAGAATGAACACTTGTCAAATTGGACGGCACAATAATCTGTTAGCAGTGCACAAGAGAAGTAGCCTTTATTGCACTAAACTCAGTTTTTCTTTCTTTTCTTTGACAGCTCTGTTTTAGTCCATTTTGTGTCATTACATGTTCACTTCATGTCCAGTTTCAAAGCAGTGCACAAAGCAAAGCATCTTAAAACTGATTTTAGTGGAACAAATCCTCTCTATTGTGCCTTCTGTGTGGGCGTCTGTGGCAGTTGACAGTGTATTACCCAGCTGCTGTGGTTGCAGCTGCCTGCACATTAGCTCGAGTTGCTGGGCCACATTTATCAGTGTGCAGTGAACACCACTGCGGAGAGATAATGGTCCTGAACTAAGATGATACCACTCTTGCCGCTGCTAGTTCCAACAGCTAGCTGCAGTTCAGCTCATAGTGCAGTTATCGCACTGCTCTGCTGCTTTTGCTTGTGCCTGCCAAGTCTGTATAGAGTAGCTACTGAGCCGCTGCTACTTATTCTGTCTCCATGGGCTGTCATCACAGTGAAGCCAGAGCCGGTGAAGACCCATCCCACCAAATCACTGTCATACTGAAATGTTGCAGTACAGAGCCTGTTAGATGATGGGTTTGTGTGTTTGCAGAGGTGATGTAAAAGTAAAATCATCTCAAAAACAGTATGCAGCAAAAGACTAACATAAGCACCTTTGTGGAGCTCAATAATGGACACATTAATCATCCATGTCTGGTTCAAAACTGGAATGATGTTGTTGTTATGGTAGGTTACTCATGAATAGATGTAATGCGCATGATTCAGAAAAAAACAAAACCGGAAAAAAAAAAAAAAAACTAACTACAAACACATCATGCAAACTGGGCCTGCAGATGTTTGTCAGCAAGATGGCAAGATCTGCGGGTGAAAATGATACTCATTCAGTCAGTGAAACACTATCAATAACCAGGATCCTCTGATTGGTTTTGTACTTCATTTCATGTCAACATAATTTCCATTTTTCTTGGCTTTTTGTGTCGCAGTAATAATTCTGTAATATGGCGCACCAGGCAGCATATGGCTGCCATTTATGATCAACGGCTTCTGTAAAGAGGTAACTGGAATATGCAAATGTTGGCATGCTAATGGAATAGTAATGTAATGAACTATGCTGTATATGGCCAATAATGAGCTCTGGTTATTGAGTGTTGATAGCTTCTACTCAACCAGCCTTTGTTGTGTGACAAGCTGCTGATTTTTTTGTCTTTTCTTCATGTTGCAGATGTACACACCATCACCCACAACATGCACATATATATAAATATGTAGATACACTGTCTTAGATACATGATCATTACATCGTTATTGATTCATGGCATTGGAAAAAAACTATATTGATAAATACCTGAAGTACTTTCCCATTGAAATTGTGAAACTAAATTGGGCAGAACTGAGACAGATGCGGTGCAGTAAATTAAACAAGCAATCTTCTCTGTTGGGTGACAGCACAATGGTGATTAGGGTTTCATGTGAGCTGCCCTACATTATTTATGGCTGTGCTGTGGGCTGCCTGCAGTTGAATAGACCCACAGTCCATTGACTGGGCACATTACAGGAGGCTGACTCGTAGCGAGAGGGAGGGGGGTTAAAAATGGCTTTATTTCCTCTCGAGGAGGTCCATTTTCATCTAAATGAAGGTGGGAGCCCCAAGCGTGTTGTTTCCAGGCCCTGCGTGTGTGAAATGTGTTGACTGTGTTCCAAGAGGCTTCTCTGCACAGCTCTGCTGCTTGTTCCAGGGTGATTTCTGCAGAACCTCTCATTTATACACATCAACCCTCCCTAGTTTCCTTAGTCACTACCTCCTCAATGTGTTACCAATTGCCAGGTTACATTTTGGCTGTTTTTCTTTGTCCACAGATGTAGTAGGCACAGATGTCCTGTCAAGTTTGTTTGGCCAGGGGCTCATTTAATATCAAGATGAGCTGATAGATACATAATCTGATGCGATTTGTGTGTTCCTGAGTGATGGGTGGATTGAAAACTAAAGGATAACAATGTGAACATGTTTGGTTCAAAGATGCTAAAAGATTAAGAAAAACACGAAGAAAAAGTCTTTCAACCAGTCCTGCAATCCTGAAACACAATTTAAGTAAGAAGAAATAACTTAATCAAAAAATCAAAAACAAGGGCAGCTAAAGCAAGAATGTCATGGGAGATTTGATTTCTAAGTCTGTTCCATAAAAGAAGCCCTAGTTTGACTTGTGTAAGCCACTGTCCTATGCAACAACATATCAGGAAACCAGTTCTACATAAAACATGGGATAAGATATGAGGATTAGCTTTGCATTAAGAAAACAGCCTACATCGCTGGTTTCCTTTGATAGTTCCAATAATAGATTGTGGCTTGCTGTGCTTTATTTGGTATTCATGGAGGAAAAAGCTAATCTGTCCTCATCAGCACCATGATCAAGATACTGAAGTTCTAATGGACTTGTTAGCTAAGACTTTGAAGGCATGGTCCACCTATAAATTTCTGAAAGAGACAAATCCTTTTATGTCCCAAATTAGCATCGCAGCCATTCTTTGTTGAAAACTGTTGGCTCTGGTTTTATTTGTACTTTCTGCACTAATCTGTGTATTAAGGAATAAGTCCATCTGTTTATGGAAGTACAGTGAATAATGGCAAACAAAGGAAAACGAAAGGATGAGCGTAATATAATTTATGGAAAACACCTTCCTGCGCTTAATCACGTCCTACTGATCATCTTGGAAGTGATGTAGTTTATGTGCGCTACAACCACATTAAATGGCCGTTATTGTTGCAGAAACTAAATCAAATGCACAATTAATGAAGCTACATCTGGTCAACAAGAAAAATGATCTGCCTCTTCATGTCTTCCTGTGAATCCTGGTGTTTATTAGTGAGGTTTCATGCTTTCTTTCTAATTTGGAATGCACTATTTGATACAAAACATGATATTAATAATCAAAAAACATGAAGATCTTCATAAATATACTTACATATGAGTACCTAAGAGTGACGTATATTAGCATTTACAAGTTGTAAGCCGACATTCATTATTGTAACCTTTTAAAATATCCATCACAGCGGTACTTCTGTTTTTTTTTTTTTTCTGTTTTTTTTTTATAATATTACTCACAAACCTGCATTAGTAACATGATTCTAGCACAGAGTACCATCTAAGCATAGTTAATGGATGCTGTATGGCTAAAGGTGCAGATCTACCATTCAAAGCAGGGATGGATTAAGGGGTAGAAGCTGCTCTTTCTATTAAGCATAAATAGTCCTTGGAATGAGCGATCAATAAACGGGCAACAGAAAACATAATATTGCCTCTGGTTTAGTGCGTGAGTTTGTTGAGCTCTGCCGCTTACAAATGAGGAGTACATGAGTTCTCTGTCTGTCTGTGCATTTCTGTTCCAGCTGATTATACCGGACTTTTTTTTTTTTAACTGTTTTTAATTATCCTCCAGAGACAGTTTATCAGCTGAAGTGTTTTCAAATGTATCA
>JAPSES010000109.1:12628043-12646872 GCA_029822895.1 Maxillicosta whitleyi
ACTCATAATAAAGACAGTAAAATATCAAGGGCAAACTCATAGACTTCATGAAATTTCCCTTGGCAAAGCAAATTTGCAAAAAGCAGCCAGACTACCATTCTGCTGTTATGATGCTGGACAAAACAAGTTGAAAAAAAAAAAAAAAAAATAAAGAAAGAAAGAAAAAGTCGTGGTGTTAATCAGTAGCATTAATAAAGAGTAGATTCTATATATAATCTGTTTTTTTTTTCTGCTGAACCATCGTCAGAGTCAATTAGTTTTGTTAGAAATTGTGTTTTTGCTAATAATATGATTTTAATGTCAGAAAAAAAATTCATTTTGTTTCTCCTTCACTCCCCACATGCACTTTGGGACTGAACATGGACAGTGGTTCAAGCAGGAAAGTGAAAAATGAGGAGAAAACATTTGGATCTCTGCCTAGTATCACACCTGAACATGTGAAAGGGCTGCCTCCTTGCATTTTGACTTCCTTTATTATTGTTACATTACCAGTTGAAGGAGCTTTTTAGAACATCGTGTCTCAACTTTATATGTAAAATATATATTAGCTACAGTCAATTTAGTAAAAATGCATCAGATTGTCATGAATTGTCAGTGAAGATCTGTTAATCTTCTGTTAATCGCCTTTGAGGTGTGGGCGCTGAAAATGTGGTGCCATCCCTAATTTGTGTTTTGTTTGTGAATGTCACTTGTAAAAGTGTTATTGTAGACTTCTGCCCATGCAGAAGTTATAAAACAGCTAACAAGAAGCCTGTGTTTGTTTTGTTTGTAAAATTAACTGTCATCCTCATTTTGATGGATGGTTCTTGCGTGAGTATGTCCTAATTTTCTTCGCTCACAACAGCGTGTTTTCATTCTCGCTTGGCTTTTGGCCCACGATACCCACTCGAGCTTTAGTCCACTTGTCCGGAGCACCAAAACAATGCTGAGCTGCTGTGCCTCCTCAGAGCGCCACTGTCGGATGGTCCCCTGGGGGCGGGTGTTTTCTGATAAGTCTGTGCCAAATCTGGTCCCTGCACTCAATTACTTCTTTGTCATTTCCTCCATGTGAATGTCAGTGTGGTGAAGCTGTGGCTCCATGGGTTGTCTGTTCTCAGATACCTTGCATGGCTTTCATCAGGACTTAGGCAGCGCTGTTTGCCTCCCCCTCAACCACAACCGCAGCCTCTTCATCCTCCAACCATTGTTTTCCTATTGAATGAAACCTAATTTTTAGCCTCTCTCATGAAGCATGAAATACAAGCTTTTATGTTGGCATTGGCAGGTATTTAAACTCCTGATCTGATCCAGAGGGTGCTCATTAAATAGCCAAAATGATGTAACATTTCACTGCTGCTGCTGTTTGCCAGCATGCCATGTTTTTCCACTTAAGGATTCCAATATTTGTCTCTGTCATAAACACAGGGCATCTGGTTGCCAGTAGTTGGCTCGGCCTTCATTTGGACTTCATTTGACAGAGAAATGTGGCTGAATTCTTCAGAGAGACGCTGTCTGGCTTCTCGTTTAGCAGCTCTCATAGGTATGATAAATGTTACTAATCACCTATTGACCCGACAGGTCAAGCCTTTGCCCTGTTGCCCATCACCCTCCTCCTCCCCGCTGTCTCATTTCTGCCTCTGTACCCTGTGGATAGCCTTTATCTTGCTCAAGCAACATTTTTTCCTTCCCAATACTACAGATACCACCTAACACAAGTATGCACTTCTCTTGTTACCAGTCAAGTGTGAGATTTTTTTTACCCTCCTCTTGGCCTCTGTAATAAATGTGTGTTGGGAATGTGATTAGATACAGTGAGCTTGAACAGATATGCTTTTCTCTCTGTGTTCTCTGCTTTAGTTTTGACCTTTGCACCTTTTAATATCACAACCACTTTTAAGGTCCTCGCTGGGGAGATAAGTAAGTAGAAGAAAGAGTGAGATTATCAGGTAAATAATCTTTTGAAAGAAAGGAGTTTGTTAGAAATACCAAAGAAATGGATCTGTGAATGAGTATGCACACGCATACATGCACTGTGTATCTGCACTGAATGTGTTTTTTTGTTGTTTTTCCTTCCCCTAGCAATGAAAAGAATTGCAGAAGAGCTTTTGTTCTTTCGAAAATCCACCTGATAATGTTAGTGGTTGGCACTTTGCCTGAACTGCTCGGATTTAAAAGATGAGGAGAGAAAAAAAAAATTCCTGGTGTCTAGTGCTCAGCCCAGTGTTGCACACTTTGCAACACAGTGGCCCAGATTTTCTACAATCCCCACTGAAACGGCTTTTCTGTTTGGAGCCTTTAGAAGTGGATAGGGAATGTCACTTTCAAAGCGGAACTCTCTGAGTTGAAGAGTGCAACACAGGTAGGAATCACAGAGGCAGCAGTACATGGCAACACCAGCATGATGCCAAGTTTTAGGATCACAGATAGGCCCGTCCTCTTCTCCTTACCCGCTGAAATGTTCCACATGAGACTGATTGAGCCACTTGACTATCGCTAAGCTGCGTGAAGAGTGCTACTTCCATAATAGAAGAATACTGCTAAATCAAGGCTTGACAAATCTACTTTCTCCATGTCCCCATATTGAGAGTTGGGGGATTAGACTCTAATTTTAGTACCACTTTATCTCTTCAGCTGCTTTTAAGAATTAGTTCCAAATAACAAAAAAGTGTGAAAAATATGAAGGGAGGATGGTGGGAGTTGGGTATTGTTGCAGAGGCGAGTCAGAGGAAAAGAGATTGTACAGTGGCAGTGAAGGGCCTCGAACAAGAGTTTAAATTTACATACAAATCTGCGAAAAAAAAAAAAGTACCCTTGTGACAACTGGACAGAAAGCAGTTGTAAACCTACATTATGCAGCTGACATTGTACCATACAGCGTCTGAAGTGGCTCAAGCACTGAGATGACAAAGCCTGATGGGTTTTTCAAGTAATCCCAGGTTTTTTAAAAAGTCTAAAATCCAATAATTGTAATTTAAAACCTCAAAATGACTTCAAATGACTCCAGCTTTCTTCCGTATCTTTGCCAGTGTGGATGTGAGTGAAAATGTTCTTAAAAGATGTTGAATTCAGGTTCTTGAAAACTTTTCAGTCTATACGTTAAACGAATATTCAGAATATTAGCAGACTAAAATGCATATTTCCATCTGCAAACATTAGGATTCAGTCCTTATCATTAAAAGTGTTTGCCTTTTACATATAATTTTGTACAACAGTATTTTATCTGAGCTGAAGACCAAAGCTGTAACGGACAGGCACAGGTTAAGCAGCTGGTCTGGACCATATAACGCTTATTCAGACATTTCTATGGTTTGTCAAAGCTGTTGTTTGACATTTGTTGAAACACATGGTGGCATTTAATTGCTGCTTCCCATCTCCTTCTGCCTTTTTTGTTTATGTCTTGTGTTAATTGCATTCTCCTTATTGATCCATGCATGGAGACATAAAAATGTACTAAATGTGTTTTTATCGCACTTCTTTACATTTACACCAACTTCATCACCTCTCTCTCAAGTGTAAAATGTTTGTGATATTTTTGTGTTTCCATGCATTTTTTATTGTTCAAATTCAAATTGTAAACAGAGACGGAAACAATAGAAACACCACTTATGAGAAATTCTGTTGCTGTCCCTCCTTCAGTTTTAGTTTTTGTGATTTCTGGCCAATACAAAACATTTCTGTTTGTTCTAGAATTGCAGTTTCTTGTTGAACCCGGAGCAAATCAGCAGTCAGTTCATCTAGTCTAAACAAAACCACTTTTCTGGCCTCATTCTAATGTCACAGCTCGGACCTTTCCATCTCATGTGTGTTTGGCCGCTGTGACACGTCATCAATACAATACAACTATCAATACCCACTGGAGGCAGTTGCATTTAAAACAATGCAGGACGCAGTGTTGGTGTGCATTCAGCACTTTTGAATAGCCATCAGATTATTGATTTCCCCTTCAAGGTCGGCATCAATTCCTCTGTGCCTGGTCTTTTCAGTTTGTGACAGCGGAGGGCAAACCCATGTTAAAAAAAAAACTTGCTGTTAAATTGAGTTGGGAGGGGGAGATCCATTAAAGAAAAACACACCATGGCATTTTCTACTCAGATTCACTTCTGTCAGATAGGAGCCCTTGTCATTGCGGGCAGTGTTTGGGTGAGATTATGTAATCCATCAGGGTATTACCATAAAGTGGAGGAGGGTGGGGTGTTGAGGGGTTGGAAAGTAATAGTGGTGCTACTGATGATCATCGTCTAGCAACTGCCCGAGGGCAGGAATGTTTTGTGCGCCGATGTGTCCGACAGGTGGCTAGGAGACGCTAATTGATTAATGATCAGGGTGATATATGAGCCCCCACAGCCAGCCTAAACATAAAGGCTCAGAGCACTGGTGTCGTCCTAAATCATTTCCAACCAGGCCAGTAAACCCGAAACAGTTCCCTTATTAGCATATGAAAGACCCATGAAAAGCGGGACTATCCCATCCAAGCCCTTTGTACCCGACCTATTGTCAGCGTCCAGAGTCTGAATTAACAGGCTATCGTTTTATGCCAGATGAATAATGACAGCAAAGATGGTTTTATAATAAGGGCTATTCAACACTAATGAATGATTAACATCACCTCAAACTAAGCCTTTGACATCAGTTTGGATTTAACCCCCCCCCCCTTCACTGCTTGCATATGGATTTTACCAAAGCAACACTTGCTCGAGTGAGTGTACACATAAAAAAGAAGTAGTGTTTCCAGCAGTGTATGAAATGCAAATCACTGTTATTCCACTACATAACATGAATATTTCTGCAAATCTCAAAGTTTAATGGATGTTCTTTATTATTATGCGTCACAGTAATTACGATTTCCTATACCTAGAGGTGAGATAATTTACATACCTTCACCTTACATAGGTCTTTCCTTTCTGTACATCATGGAGCTGCCATATTTTCCATTCAGGCAGTGTCAGATTTTCTCTGAGTGATTGGACATTAGTGGAATTCACCTGCCCCCAGATGATCATATTTCTCACTTGGTGTTCCACATAACACTGTCACAATGAATTTAGTCTCTCTCAACTTTCCTCTCACTTCCTCCCGCTCTGTCTTTTCCTCTCGGAGTCTTCCTCTCACTCTCTTTGGTTATTTACCATTCCACAGGGGGGCCTTGCGTGACCCTCTTCATTGTTTTGTTTGGATGACTCTGAAGGACAATGGCAGTCTGGAGCCTTGGCCAGCGCTCAGCGTGTGTGAATCTGCATCTTTCCATTGGGAGTGCTGTCGTCCGATGTCAAGAGAGGTTATGTGATCTATGTGTGACTGAAGGGGGTTTCCACCGCTGAGAGTCAGTGCCTGAAGGAGAGAAGTTTATATGGTGTGTGTGTGTGTGTCTGCAGAGCCTGTGGAATTTTATAGAACCAAGCGAGTTAAAACAACACATTGTGTCTGTTTTAATATGAGCTCATGACTCTCCCTGCAGGGCGTCCATTCCCCAGTAACCACACTCTTGGAGTCTGCTGGTCGTACCCGCTATGGTTTTTTTAAACACACATTTGTACTCTGCTGCAAAGGAGAGGTGCTACTGTCACAGCGGGCAAACATAACTCACAAGGCCAAAGAGTGATTCTCCCTGAGAGTAGGACTGCCCCTCCTTTCAAACCATCACTCCTGCACCTACCTATGTACCAGCCCCATGTGCCGAAGCTGGGTGTCAAGGATCTGGTGACCTCGCTGCATTATTGTTAAACACTTCACTTGGTGAAAATGTGACTCCCTCAACAATTAAGGTCTTGGAGGTGCAGTAAATTGGGTTTCATTTAAAAAGCAGATGGACTGGCAGGGCTCCAGCAGTGAGGGCCCCTTTCTAGTTCTTCTGTGTCTGTGTATGAATGTGTATGTTTCTGCCGGTGAGTTTCTGCGGCATGTTTCTTACACCCATCAGCGAGGATAAAGATGTGATTACCCCAGGCTACTCCTGTCCACTCTAATCAGTGTTTAGGCTTTGAGTCCTCACACTTGGATGGCCGCACCTACACACTTTTACACACATGCATAAACTTTGTCACCCTTTCATCCCAGCTGATCTTTCTCAAATTAAGCCATTCTCGGTCCAGAGGATTCTTCAGATGCACAAACAGGAAATGTGGGCATTTAGTAGCACAGGAAGTGGGATGAGGAGTCATACAGGCTCTGCATATAGGCCAGCTAATTGGCTGACTGGCTGTCTTGCAGGAACTCAGAGACCTGCCTAAAGCTGGAATCAACTCAAGACCTGTTTCATGAAAATCCATGAATTAAATCAACATTCTTTTTATTGGTAACAACGCATGCTGACATCCTTTCAAGGTCTGTTTTTTTTTATTCTTTATTGAAAATCCACATGTGTGACATACACTGTTATTAAATAAATAAAGTTAAATTAAATTACACTTTTTTGTCCATTTTGCCCCCTCTTAGACCTGACTCTAAACTCTGGCTCAGGACCTTCTAAAAGGGTCAAAGTCTTTTTTATTGGGTCACCAACTGAGTGAAGAAAATGCTACAATAAAATATAACCATGAGTTACTTTTCCTGAGTTAAGTGTTTAACAGTCTTTTCAGTCATGCTCAGATTCTATACATGAGTTTCTTTGTTTGACAACGTGAAAACATGATGATATTGAAATGAAAATGCAAGGAAGCCTTCATGTTTATATGTTGGGAGAAAGCAAAGAAAGTTTAAAAATCTCCAAATAAAACATTCTAAGCCAAAATCAATTTTCCTTTGAAAAAAAGAAACATTCAATAGACTGTTTTGACAACGGGAGGGAAGGAAGTCAGCCATGTGTGTTTGTATCTGTTTGTGTCACTGACTTGCAGGCTTGTCCCTAATGTGGATTAGGCAGCAAGGACATTTATTCATCATTGTTGTGATAGTGGAAGTCAGAAAAAATGTCAATGATGTGGCAACATAAGATGTATTTTTGTAAATTTGGATCTTGGGGTGACACCAAGTTTCACTTAAACTGAAAAAGTTTGAAAACTCCGGCATGGAGGCGTCAAATCTGTCTTATTAAGGTGATGCAGTTGGGTGGAAGTTAGTTGCAACTGAACTATTCAACCTGAAACCTGAATGTCACATCAGTGCAATCCAACAGAGAAATACTCTGACTGGGTGGATGGGTGCTTTTGCACAATGCCATAATTCAGTTGCAGAATTGCTATTATAATACATACTTCATATCCTATTTAAAGGCAGCGCTATCAATACCGTGTGCTTCACTTAATTGGCTGTCACTATTTTATGAACTGCAACCAAATCCCACAAACAATAAGATTTTCATATAAGAAATATCACAGATTTTTGCAGAAAATTGTCATTTTCATGAACCCACGCAGCAACACATAATTGCAAATCATATAATATTTGCTGTTGACTCCACCAAAGTGACACAGATATTATTCAGGCTGTGGGTTGGCGGTGCTCATTGGATTACATTACTTTCAATACATTTGCTGTATGAGACATTAACAATCTTTGTAGGATACGTCTGTAATTACCACAGTTGATAGAAGGATTTAAATGATCTGCTCGAGCCCCATTTGGCAATGATGATTCTCTGGCTTTTTCTCTGTCTTAATTATTGCACAAGCTAAAGTTGCATATTTACCAAGGAGGTGAGTTTTTCACCACTGCGTGTCAATGTCTTTTGTAACCATAAAAATGTTCTGTATTGCATTCATGTGGCTAAGGCTCTGAGGGAATTTGCGTTCATGATTCCACATTAACTTCCAATTAAGGCCAGATGGAAGTTTGCAGCATGTATATAACTTGGTCTTTGTAGTAAAGATAAATATGTTATGGTGAGTAAAACACTATATCTTTATCTCTGCTGTCCTCAGGAGCTTGTGTTAACAAATTTGTGTTAAATTCTTTTGGTCCTTGTAAAATAGCACTATGGTCACTTTGGGCTGGAGGGAAGGGATTTTTTTTGGGAGTAATATTATGACCCAACTAAAGACCAACCATTGTCAGCAAATATCCATCGTGATATTACTTTGTGCTTCCGTTAGTGAAGTTTCGAAAACTTAATTCTTCACTGTGACAAGTGCCTAGTGAAGTGAAAAAAACCCAAACAGACCACAGTTTTAAATGTCATTGGTTTCTCTTGAACATGCCTTTGGAAAACCCTGGTATCCGCAATCTGCATTTTATGAGAGCTGGAGAGATCCGGTAACCAGGATATGCTAAAAAAGAGATGACCTCGGTTTTCTCCTCAAAGAGAAAGAGTGGATAAATGCTGCTCCTGAGTGTTTCTGACGCAGACCAAATTACTATTCGAATGTTACTTACCGTGATTGTTGAGTACAATATTTGTTTTGAGTCCGTGAAATCCGACAAAGTGCCCTTTAACATATGCTAACTGATATCCTGTTATTTTCACCGTGGTGTTTTGGTTAAGAAACAATCCCACATATCAATTTACGTGATCATTGCCACACAAAGTTGACATTTATCAATGTTTGTGAGTGTTGCATGACATTTTTTATGTAAACCTGCAACTCGAGACGTTTGAAAACACTGCTGATATTTTAGCCACAACATTGTACTCTTGCGTGCTAGACATGCATACAGTGTCACTAGATCTATGTATTCCTCAGCTATTCATGCGTACAGCATTTGCTTAGCTGTCTTTCTAAGAGGAGATGACACGCTCCTTTAGATTTGTCTCCTTGTTGGTGATGAAGGCGCCTCTGTGTCCCTGCTTGTGCATCAGGCTAAGGGGATTTCTAGGCCGCCACCTGATTCACATTGCTGTAATTGAGTTGTGGCCATAAGCACTACTGTGCTTGCCTAGGCCCTAGGTAATTCACACACCACAAAAGCACTGTTTTACTCCACTTTTCACATGATGTCTGGGGTACAAATGTAGTGAGTGAGAAAGTCCAATCTATTGGAAAAGGGCGGAGAGATTACAGGGAGTATGAGAGTTGAGGAAGGAAAAAGAGAGTAAGAGTTCTCGTGTATTGAAGCAGTTCTCTGCCAGAGAGACTGGGGAGTCACTGAGTCTGCAGCACGTGGATAAGGACCACAAAGCTCTTGGTTTCAAATATCTTTCTCTCTCTTTCTTCCTCTCTCCTCAGAGCTTAGGAGCTGCAATCGATTCAAGGGGAGATTTCCTTGGCCAAGGACAGGGAGATTGACGTTTTTGGGGTAAGCCCGAATTTGTCGCTCCTGTCAACTCCGGGTAATTGGACTTCTTCACACTCCACACTGGTGTCTGTGGGTACAAAACACCATCTTGCTCTCTATACATAGTATTGTTCCTCATCATGTGACTGCCATATTGGTTTTGTGGTCTGACTGAATGCAAGGCTCATGACTGAGTCCTTTGTCTGTGTTTACCCTGTGTCACATCTTCTGCTTTTCACTGCCATTGTAAAGGTCACTGTATTTACACAGTTAAGTGTGTTTTCAAACCTGTGGAAACATTTTTTTTTTTTTACAGACAGACACATACATACAACACCCTGTACTGTTCAGAAGGTATTGTGACTTGTGGCTTGCATGCCGCCAGTGGTAGGATCAATCTAATCCTGGATCTGTTGCATCAGAGTTGAGGCTGGAAGCGGGGAGATTTGGTCTGTCATGTTAAAGCGACCAACACCAAACAAAAACAACCATTCATCATTAGAGGCCGGCACGAAAAACTTGGACTACCACTCTGTGAATATAAACTCATTCACTCAGTTAGCATAGTAATATAGGCTGTACAACATTGTTGCAACAAAGAATATTAATGTGCTGTGCATTTACTCGTGATTTGCCAGAATTTTGCCTCAATAATGTCAAGGAGGAGCTGAAGTCGGTCATTTCCTTTCATTTCTTTCATAGGTCGGAATCTCTAAGATGAGGCACAGCTTTTCCTCAAACTGTCTTGTTCCTCGGTGTCCTACTTTATGTCTTTTTCTGCTTGTACTTGCATTTCCTTGTCCTGTCTTGTCTTCTGCCATTCTATCCGGTCCCGTCTATCCCATCATAGACAATGAGAAAGGTGATCTCTTCCTCCTGAATGAACATCCCTTGACATACAGTACCACACTCTAAACAAGAGCAAATATGGTACTGTAGGTGTGCCAAGATGCTAGCCAATACGTAGAAGAATGCAGAGTCTCTCTACAAAGCGCCTCCTTCATTGGATGCCCACACTAAAGAAGGCGTGTTTTAGTTTGCAAACACATATTCACACCCGCAGAAGACGTCCAAGTGTTGTAACTGAGGATGACAAGTAGTCTGGCAGGCATTCCGCTGTTAGCAACCAGTTTGGAATATTGGTGGCTTCACTGGCAGGATTTAATTGTACACTCTGATTTCCTCTCTCCACTTTTTCAGAGTTAACTTTGCTTTTTTGATGTTAAGAACTGGTTAACAGCCAGAAAACCATGTAGGAATAAAAGTAGGCCAGTTTTTATTTGGCTCTGGGTTTTTTTTGTTATTGTTTGAACAGCATAAAATGTTATTCCCTTCATCTGTTCGTGATATTTATTTCATCTCTTTATTGCATGTTACGAAAACCATGCAATTATTCCATTAGCTGCTTCATTTATTCTTTGCTGTTTTACTTCCTTGTGATTTGGCACCGTGTAGCACGTGGAGAGCCTGTATGCACTTATTTTCTAATATTTCTGACTCTCTCCTGTGTCTGAGTTAGCAGGTTTGGGGTTTTCATCTCTACGTAAAGTGGTATTTAACCCCCCCTTCCCCGTCATAATTTAGATCCAGTCTCATAAGTGGGTTGGGAAGCGGCCCGGCAGTTGATGTGGAACACATGCCTTTAATGATTCACACTCAGTGTGCGGTAGGTCGGTAGTGGCTGCCGAGCCTGCTGCCTCTCCCTCTGTCCAGAGTGGGACTCCTGTGTTTTTTTTGTTGTTTTTTTCACTGTTGTTTTTTCTAACTTCGTTCCACACATGGAAACTTCAGGGAAGTTGAAATGTGTTGTTTATGCACAGTTGTTCCTGTGCAATGGTGCTCTTTATTCCCCCTAAAAGCTGGACAGAGATGAATTGTCAGCACTTGACACTGTTGTTTTTAACCCAGACTCAGTCTTATTTTGTCTTCTTAGAGCTGCTTTATATTTCTTTGATTTTTTTTTCTTTATTTAGATTAGACTGCCTTAGTTTTCCATGCAACTCAAATTGCTTTCAGGCATTTGTTTTTAAGGGGCTTCCTGACACTTCCTTGTTCTGATTAAACAGTTTGATTTGTCAGATTTACCAAAACCCGTACATGTAGAGAGTTATGGTTCAGTGAACTGCTTCAAACTCTGTTGATACGTTATGCTGCTGAGCTCATTTATTGTAATGCATTTCAATACCAATATTTTATGTGGCATTTTAACTTCCTCACCAGGAAGAACTGGACTTGTATATTAGTTTTTATTTTTGAGAGAGCTAAAAGTTGTCCCCTAGTACATTAATCCCGTCAGCCAGTGTTTTACCTTTGGTTGTACTTCTAAACAGGGACTTTTGACTACAGTCAAAGACCAGTGAAATGTGCCAGCACGTGACAGGGAGTGGGCGCTGTCTCACCATCCAAGCTGACATAAATTGCTTCCTGTTTTTGCTTTCAGCCGCGCTCCCCCCAACCTCAACCATTGGGTCTGACATCTTTCCATCCACGCTTCCATCTTTTGTTGTTCCTCTTTTTTTCTGTCTATCTCTTCCTCTGTCTCACCATCCTGGGTCCCACGCCCTTCTTTTTGGCCTTGTCTGACCTCTTTCTTCCTCCTTACAAGTCCACATTGACTGGACAGTCACACAAATGCATTCATCTTGTAAAGATAAATAACCCACTTCCTTGACAAAACTTCAAGTGCGTACATCTTTCCTTACTTCTTATGGTCATAAACATTCTTGTCGCCATCGCACTCAACTAAGTTTAATGCACTTACTGACCTTGCCAGACAAAAGGGCTGCTAATACGTAGTAGATTACTCAAGAAATAACATGTAGATGCCAAGATGAGGCATTGTATTAACGTACAAAAGTGATAGTTATGTGTTTCACTTTCAGTAATGAATCATGTTTTTGTCATAATTCACAGTAATGTGCAAGAAAACCAAAATGTGCTGGAAAACAATGCATTACCACTTTTATAATATTGTGGGGCTAATTTAGATTTAGCTCTTTTCCCACATGTGCTTGACTTAATGCCCACAAGTTTACCAATCCTGTTTACTGTGTTTTTATGTGGTGGTGCTCATTTTTACAATACCCATAATCCACAGCATAACAAAGTGCCACTTGTAAAGTGTTGCTTTATTAAAACTATGCCTTTGTGCTGTTTTATGTGTTGTTTCGAGTGAATTGGTGTTAATTTGCTAAGGGTCATAAATTAAACTTTCTTTTATAACTTGCTTTGTAAAGTTTTGTGTCTTAAAGCTGTTTTGGAACGGAGTAAGTGCTTGAAGTATGGAGTCTGTGAGCACTGAGATTGATGAAGCGACCTCCCTGGATTTGGGTGTTGCTACAAAGCACCACCCGATATTGTACGCAGAAAACCCCAGCCACTCAAGGCGAGAGGGCGTAGCTAACAGTACTGAGCAGTCTGCAGTTCCTCTTTGGGGCGCCTCCTGACAGGAACTTGGCAGCAAGGAAACATAAACAAATTCCCTGTGGTGGGCTGGCAGGCTGGGCGGCGCGGCTCCCCCTGTTACCATACATGCACAGCACAGCCGGGCTGAGGCTAGCCCGCTCAGCTCAGCACCCACAAGCTGTGAGAAATAGATCTTAAAGGGACAGGTGCCACCCTGTACACCTTAAAGGGGCACACGCACAGTCTGCATCTGCAGTCCTCCTTGTAGTTGTCACAGTTGCATAAGCCAACATTTTTCTTTCCACAGTATTGTTTCAGACTGACATTGATGGGTTTTATTCTTGCAGCACTGACCTCAAGGAGCAGGTCCATTCAAAGGCCACTGCTGCTGCTAGTGGTCCCAAAACATTTGGTTGTGCTGAGGTGGCAAAAAAAAACTGTAGTGGTGATGATGTAACAGGGGAGTTTGGGGAGTTACGATGTATGTCATTCAGTGTGGGAGAGAGGGTGTGGTGGGCCCAACACAGTGATACACACATATATGATGTACAGCATAGTCACACATGGAAGTAAAACATTCAGTGCATACATGCTTAGTTACCCATGTAGTATGTGTGCACCCTGAGACTCACAGACTTTTCTCCTTTTCTCGCTTGCTTTCCAAACACAGTAGTGTATTGTGCTGTTTGACCTGGTCCAAGTCCAAAGGCAAAAGAGAACCCAGATTGCTGAAACAGAGGCCCCGCTACTAACAGACCAGCCCTGCTGTAGTTGTTATAGCCTGCTATGGCCTTCCAAACCAATGGGGACTGCCAGCTGAGCCCAGACTGTGTGTGCACATGCATGTGTATGTGTGTGTGTGTGTGTGATCAGCCACAGAAGGGATTTTGGACAGAATTTGCAAGAGCCGACATAGTACTTCAGTCCAATTTCATAAGCACTGGTAAAGGCATTTGACTCACTTTTAATAGTCCTTCGTCGCCACAACATCAACTAAAGGCACTATTTTCAACCATCCTTAAATGGCAGTGCTGGTGAAGATGGGCCACAGAGAAAGTGGACAACAGTGAGTAGGTTTGAACATAACATAAGCAAAACTTTTGGTTTAATAATGGATGATGATGGATACAAGTGTCAATTCACAGTTTCTTTTATTGGTCTTATTATCAATACTTTGATGTTTAGTACTTTTATGGGTGTGGTATGGTTACAAGTTTACTTTTCTATAAACGTATACATCATGCAATGTATTTTTTCTTAATTTATAGCGATGTACTGATTATTCAACTAGTGTCTCAGACATGTTTGATTTTATACTGAGCAAATGTTTGTGCCAGCACTCATTTCAGCAGTGATATTAATTATTACAAATATAAAAGTCATAGTGGGATACCTGTGCACAATGACTGGACGGTATGGTCTATGCTGATTTACTGCTTTGGGTTCAGAGTGTCTTAAATTTCCTACTCAACTCATTCCAAATGGGCTGGTACCAGAGTTATAGTATTTTGCAGGATTATAGGTTGTTGTTACTGGGTGCAGTTTTAGTATGATGGTAAAACTTGTCTTTTCTGTCACGTTTTAATCAACAGATCTGAAAAAATTACAGTCTGTATCTTGATTTATTTATTTGCTTTCTTAGCTAATCTGAAATGATTTTGTGCTCACTTTTATGGCCCTAACCCACAAGTACTTTGGGCTGTAAGATTACATTGGACATGTGCAAGCCACTATGTAAAATTATCACAATCCGAAGATCATGTAAAACAGGATGTGGAAGAGGATTATGTCACTGCAAGGCATTTCATAGAAGCAACAATACTGTCGTTTCCCCAAATGTGTGTGTGTGTGTTGTGTAGGAGAGGGAGAATAGGACAGCCAGTGCTCTCTGTGAGCAGCAGAGGGGTGGAGGGAGGAGAGGAGGAGGAGAAGGGGGTGACAGAAAGTGTTAGGATCAAGCTGTTCCACTGACAGAGCACAGTACAGGCAACTCTGTTGACACTGCAATGCACAGGAGAGAGAGAGAGAGAGAGGGAGAGAGAGTTGGAAAGAGAATCAGAATCATCTCCCACCGGAAGATTGTAGATGAGGACAATCAAAATTGGTGGGTGAGAGAGGGAGATGAAGATGAGCTCCCAGTGTGGCAGCAGATCTCCTGGGAAGCCATTAGCCAGTGTGTGCACATGTGAGTTAGCAAGAGTGTGTACAGTACGTGATGTTCTCAGTTTAACTCAGTATATTATAAGGCTGGTATTGATACACGTGCATGTCCATGTATTATGTGTCCACTGGAGACACCTGAAGTAAAACCTCCCACCAATGAGCTAAAGAAGACACCATCAGCAGTCCCAGATGTATCTCCACCCCCTCCCCTTCCAGGTCCCAGTAGGCACATCTCTGTAATGGTCCCTTATTGATCCTGAGGCCTCCTTGTCCACACTCAATGCCCATCGATCGGCACCTCGCAAAGAGTCTCAGAGGGCTGCTTCACATCCTGTGGCTTTTGCCAGCGGTGTGGATAGTGTGTGCGGTGTGCGTGCATGTGTAAAACATCGCCTGGTTCATATTTTTACTGAAAGAACCCATGTCTGCATGTCCGCATGCTCATACTGGAAACGGGTCTTTGTCGTCGTGTGATGGAGAGCGATGTCTTTCTGCTTTTCATAGTCTGACCTTCGTTGGAATCGCCCTGTTGCTCCCTGAAGAGAAGGCCTCGCTCTCATTAAAACATAAAGTGCATGGGCCTCCATGTCGAAAACCATGCAGCATAAAGACATAAACACCTAACATAAAGAGGACTCGCTCGGCCACTCTGCTGTCTCCCACAAGAGAGACAAGACAGAAAAAGAAGAAAAGACTCCCTCGCTTCCCATGTCAGGAAAAAAAAGCCTGATTAATCAGTCAAGCCACATGAAAACTTTGCTTGTTATTGTTGCTGCTTGATTTATTGAAGGCCTGGATCTGGGTCAGGCACCCCCCCTCCCTCTCTCTCTCTCTCTCTCTTTCTCTCTCTCTGTCTCCCTCTCTCTTCTCTTCCTCCTCTCTTACTCTCCCTGCCTTTTTTTTCTACCTAAATAAGGTCCACCCCCCACGTCTCTTCCCTTTGTCTCTCATCTGGTTTTCTGTTTTTGTTAAAGGACAGTTGATTAATGGTGCCACAGACAAAGCCCGCTCTCTGCTCGCAGCCTGAGCTCTGATAGGACTCTGCTTTAGGTAAACCAAAACACATGTGCTCCGGACAGCCACTGGGAAGGAAACCCTGAGTAGAGAGAGAGGAGAAATTAATGTCAGTAGTTGCTGATGTATTGTATAAACTGATATATAACTGGAAAATGTGCAGAGTAAGCAAAAGGAAGACGGAATTGTGTGTAATATGTTCATATCTGGGTGGACACAATCAGGATGTGTCTATTAACACCACTTGTGGGTGACTCACTTTTTAGTAAAACAAGTCTGTGTCTGTGGATTTATTTCACCTATAAGGTTATTTTTCTGCTCAGGCCCATCGTCACTTGTCACAGTGTGCAGCTTCGCATATTTACCGATTTCGGTGCAGCAAAGAATCATATCAACACCTGAGTATTGTTGGCCGCCTGCAGGCTTCTCAGGAATGAGGTCTGTGCTGTTGAGAGTCTTGTAGAAGAAAATTGCCTTATTGAATGATAAAGGAGCATATTATTCCTGAAACGGCATTGAGGCTTTATTGTCAACTGTTTATATAATGACAAGGGCTGACATTCATGTCATAGTTAATGGCTACATACTTGTCTTTGTGTGTGTATGTGTGATTGCTTATTTATATTTGTGTGCCTAAGGTAAACATTGTCCACTCAAGACATATTACTCTAAAGGTGCATTGGCTACTAACAATTCCAGGTTTGGTTTATAGTTGTGTACTGAATGCAGAAGGGCTCTCAGAGCACTGGCATCCATCAAGACCAATAGTTCACTCTTGTCTTCCTTTTGTTGGTCAGTCCCACGGGGAAGAAAAACTGTTAACATTAGTGGCAAAGATCTTAGTTTAAGTTCATCATTTGGTACCAGGTAGTACAAAAATAGTGTAGAAGGACATAGAAGGAGAGAAGTAGAAGGGAACAGGTAGTGTTTTTGAGATACAAACTGATGTTACCGCATTACAAATGACATTTTACATCTTGGAATTTGAAGGTTTTTTTCGCAGTGTAAAACAGTATAGAAACAAAGATTAAAGGGAAAAGATGAAACTGGGGTACTTCCGAGAATCTCATTTAATCTATAATAGCAGAAAAATAGCTCAGTTGCTGCATAAATCAGTTGCAACCGAGTCATATCATCACTTCTTCCAGTTCATAGCACTACAATATGGAAGCGTATAGTTACTATAAGGCCACTGGTGTAACCGAACAACTCCACTGTTAAAAAGGGAGATATAGCATTTACAATCCATTCAACAGCATGTATTTTTAGCTATGGGCTATGTTAAAACTATGCCTAAAAGTTGTGTTTATACATTTTGGGAAAGTTTTGGTCTAATAAAGTTGCTGTTTTGAGGTAAAAGAGGGCCCACAGTCACCAGGACCCTGATGAGCTGTTTGGCCAGGTCACTCTCCAACAAAAATACCACCTGCTCTCTGTGATTTTACATCACTCAGAGGAATGTGGAAGCTCTCTTGGCAGGTCTGCTGCAGTCGGGCATGCCTGATGGATTTGTGTCTTCCCCAGCTCTGCTTTGGGATGATCCTGCAGCCTTCCTCTGGGTCTATGAAGGATTAGCTGTGGCATGTGAACAGCCGGAAGAGGAGGCAAACGGGGAGCAGCCAAGCAGTGTCTGTAGCCCTGAAGCTTCACTGCAGAGTTAGCAGAAGACTGTTCTCCATATTGTCCAAACCATCCTCTGTTTTGTAGTAGAACTGAGTTGGTGTCCTAGAAGAGCAGTACTGGGCCAGATATTTGTGAATGTATACGAGTCAGCTGACGCATTTTTGCATGTTTGAAGAAAAAGTGAAAACAAAAACCATAAGAAATACGTCCTTTAGTGCAATTCCCTGAATGTTTGACACAGATTGGTTGATTTCAGAAGGCTGATGAGAAAATGCTCCAGGGACTGTTCACAATAGGCATGGCGACTGGGACTTAGGTGGGTGTGTTCTTTTAAAAGGAAAATGGGTTGTGATTCTGCAGCTCGATAAAGTATGAAGTGAACTACACTTTTCACTTCAGAGTTTCATTCCCAGTGGTGTTCAGAGACAAGAAAAATCATGTCCCTTGCCTCAGCTCCACAAGCAATGAAGTGGTGGAGGTGAGCACCACACTAAGATTTTTAATCTGTCTATAAAATACAGAACTAATAGTGGCTTTACACCCCACTTTTTTTTTTTTTTTTTTTATGTAGACAGATATTTGGCTGTTTGATCTGAACTAAAATCCCAGGTATGAAACAGTCCTTAGGTCACAGTCGGATCAAACAGCTGAGTCTGAGAGCGATGAAAAGAGGTGTGGATCGGCCTGGATCAGCCTGGATGATAGCTTAGTTTGTTTTCCTTTTTTTGGGGGGGGGGGTGAGCTCAGACTTTTGAACTGTTTCAAGTAGAAGTAGCAGTCTGTTATGAACCCTTCAACAAAAGACAAAAAAGCAAAAGAAGGAAAATTCAACAAATGGAAATACACTGTAACAAAGAAATATGCTCCAACAACAACAACAACAATAATAATAATGGATTGTATTTCTATAGAGCTTTTCAAGGCCCGCCAACCACTATGCATTATTGATCCATTATTCATTCTCACATTCACACACATTAATGAAAAGTCACATTAAAGTGCTGAAATATTTCGTGTATTTTTTTGACACAATGACAAGGAGAGGATATTTAAGGACAATAGAACAGTGGCCTTGAAATATAAAGGAATGGCACTGCATTGAAATGGAAAATTCTATGAATTGTCATTGTGCTAATGTCAGAAACCCATTCATCGGAACAACAATCAATGTCAAAAATCTGCTCAGAGGTAATGACAGTACGATACAGGTATGACATGTAGAGTACTTTAGTGCACAAAACTAACATGATTCAGTCTATACCACATGACGTGCTAAATTTACGGATCAGAACTTCACGCGTTTGTTTTGATCGAGCACCTCACAGAAATTGCAGAGTATTCATTGTGACCTAGTTTTCCAAGATGGCGGAACACGTGAGCGCACACATTACCAGTTCCATGGACTTTTTTGAAGCTGTCAATAGTATTCAGTGATTCCTTTGTGATATCTATAGCACAGAAAGAAAGGCAATACAATCAGGAGAATAATCCACCATGA
>JAPSES010000109.1:12687469-12716865 GCA_029822895.1 Maxillicosta whitleyi
CAGGGTGTCAGTCACAATATGTGGGGGAACTGTGCTGCTTGGCGGAGGTTTGCGCTCTCTGAGTGCTTTTGTAGTGTTTTAATTGTAATTGTGTGTTTTTAACTTGTCTCTTTTCCATTTTTGTAAAACACTGTGAATTGCCCTGTGTATAAATAGTGCTATACAAATAAACCTGCCTTTGCCTCTGGTGGATTGTTTGAGAAATGCTCATTTGAATGTATAGGATGCATGGAAGTATGAAGGCAGTGATGCAGGACAGTGTTAGTAACGGACGTACCTATTTACGTACATAAAGCAAGTATAAATCAGCTCCAGCCGGCCTTTGCATCTGAACCGTACCATGACCTGTGACTCAAGAACGGCAATATGTACCGAACCGTGGATAACCTGTACCGTTGCATATCTAGTCCAAACTGTGATTTTGTGTTTGTGTTTCGCCCTCACTTCTTGCAGAGAAATGGTGCGAGCACTCAATTGCATTCTGCTACATCTCTATATGTTTTCATGGATGGGTGCAAAAGGACTAATGGTTATATAATGGCTTTGAAATGCTTCATCTGCATTAGTTAGACATTATTTACATGCATCACTGTTTTCTCTATGTCTACAGAAAATTTGGCCTCTGGCTATAGATAGTACACTACTGGGTGTAGTGGCAATATTATCTATTCAACTTTTATTTAATCTCAGAATACATTAAGATTAATGCCTCAAGAAAAACAGAAAACAGCACTTGTACAAAATGTAAAAAAATAAAATAAAATAAAAGATTTACAAGAATTACAATCAGACATTTATGTAAACAATATTGGCAAAAACAATAGAATACAATTGAATAAAATGAGTAATAAATGTATTAAAATAGAAAGCTATTGAATCAGCTGAAACAAGAAATTAAGAATTTAAATTGCCCTAGAGACATAAATAATGCAGTCTGAAGCTTTTTCTGCATACTGAAAATGGATGCATATGTACATAGAATAGAACAAAATTTTCCAGTATCAGCAATATACATAAATCACTGGTGTCCATGGTAATAGAAAGTAATGGGGTAGTGTAAGGAGCTGTTTATAGTGAGGTTTTTTCTTTTTTGTGTGTGTGTGTGTGTGTGTCAATTTTCTATAATGTTGATGTGCTAAAGTTAATTTTCAGGGCACACCCATGAGGTGGTTATATGTTTTTATCCAAAAACTAATGTAATAAATAGTGCTCAAACTGATTTTTTATGTTCAATGTTATTGCAAAATTGTACAAATGTGTACGCAACAGCAGAGGGGAAAAAAAAAAAACTCCTCTTCATATTAAATAGCTCATGGCATTGGTTTTGTCACATTTAAACTGGATGCTCTTTTGAAAGCCTGACCTTGACTCTTGGGGTGTTTGCGGATTTTTATTTCACACTCGTCAACATTATGCCTCGCAGTGCTTCTCAGTTTTTAATTTTACAGACCGAAACTCCAGTTAGTGGAAACTTTAAGCGCCTTTATTTCTCATCAGTTGCATAATATAAGAGCGGGCTGTGTTGTAGCCTCCTCTAGTACACAGCAATACCCCTGTCTATTTACCGTGACATCAATAAAAAGAATTAGGTGTTAGTGGCCACAACAAAGTCACTGCTGGTACAAGCGCAGGGTAATTTGTGATGTAGCTTATCATTCCGAATGGCCTCTCGCGGTGCCCACACTAGACTCTGTAATGATAATGGTGAAGGAAGTGGGCCATTTCCGGCCTGTGGGTTCTCTCGGTGAGTTGTAGTTCCTCATCGAAAGACCTAGTTCAGTGTCTGTGGCTTCAGGGTGTTAACATTAAAATATATATATTGCTTTAAGTCACTTCACTGTGCGTTTTTGACAGCACTGATATATTTTACATGATCACACGAATGTGCAACGTAGACTCCATCCCAGCTGCTGTTTTAATGCTAATGTTTGTGTGGTATAGAGCTACAAGTAATATCTTAAAGGCTATTGCTGTTAGTAGGTCTCTTTTGGTTTAATAGGTGGCTAGTCAGGAGGGAGAAGGGCTTTATAAGCAAATAAAACTATATCCAACTCCCATGGGCTTTAAAAAAAAAAAAAAAAAAAAGCCTGTTAAAGCTTTCGGCCTAATACAAACGCAACCTTCAACCCACAACCCCTGACCACCATTTACACTGGCTCATCGCCACAGGGTGACTCAAAAGCACTTTGGCAAGGATCAATAAAAATAAGCTAGTTAATAGATGCCAATCCCATAAAATCAGCTCTCCATGTGATTAAGAGATATATCAGGCTCCCCACACTCCCATGTCACACACACCCCCACACACACTGTATTTAGGTAACTCATTCCCATAAGTTATTACTCATACATTTTTTCCTAGGTGTAGGTATATAGTCACGTCTGGACACACACATGGAGCAGGTCTAGCACTGAGCCCCTATGGAATCAGTGAGAGCAGCCGTCTGACAGTTACAGCAAAGAATGTAGAAGCTGTAACTGAATATAGTTATTGTGAAGCAAAGCGTCGCGAGAGAAATATTCACATTCTGTACTTCAGTAAAAGTACTAATTATCACTCATTGAAACCTTACTCAGTTCTGTGCATGTGGCGTATTTTATTGCTGGAAATGTTAAAGAATAAAGCCTTATTTCCGGCTTAATATCTTATCATCTACAGCAGGGGTGTCAAACATGTGGCCTGTGGCCCAAAACTGGCCCACCCGATTTTTCCAATCCAGGCCATGAGATTGGATCAGACCAGTAAAATAGTATTCAGCGGCGATTGCTTTGACACAGCAAGGGAAGCTGAAGTTCCTCTAATATTTGAGGAAATGAATGGGCAGAACTGTGCTGTTAAATTTACAATGAGGATACAAATTATATTCACAAAATTGTGCACACATGCACTTCATTTTATGGCTATGTCCCTCTGGTCAGCTGTTTATCGTTTGTTTTCTGACACAAATTTCCCTGATGCACTGTCGTATCAGTACTTTAACACTGTTGAATTCCTCATTGACACTGAGCTTCAATGGGTTGTTTATGAAGCAGCATGGTGCAGGGTGGTGATTAGATACATGTATAAAATCATCCCACCCAAGACCCCCCCCACGGACGTTTGGTTTCTCTAGCGGTGAATGGGTCAGTAGGGGGGCCAGGACGCCAGACTTTGGATGTTGGATTGGATGAACTGTTGGAAAGAGTAGGTACTGGTTCAGCGACAGCGATGTAGAAACATACCTGCATCGGAGCATGTTGGAGCTCATACTCATGTGGGTATCAGTGGAAGAGGTCATTTACCAAAGTGCCATGACTACATCAGCTGAAAAGAAAAATGGTCAAGTCATACACCTGTAAGTGTGTTTTACCTCAATTAAGCATAACTTTTATTTTTAATTGCTTTGGTATAATAGCCAACTTTTATGATGGAGCCATAAGATGAGCTTCCCCTGTTTTAAAGACCAGCAACCACCAATGATACTATCCTAACAACCTATAAATAATCACTACAACAAATTGCTATTATCTTAAACTATCATTTTGGAAAAAATGTTAATAACCTGAACAAATTTAAACAACCCAAAAATGTCTGAACAGAAATAAGTGTAATTTTAATATATAATAATATATTCAATATTCTACCTGTTACACATTTTTTTGTGTATTTCACTGTGATCTGTATGTTGTAATACACATGTAAATAAACTGAGACAAAACCTGGTTAAAATTGTCCTTAGTTTTCTTAATAAATTTCAGATTGTTCATGTTATTTAAAACTTTTATAGAATAGCTTGTAGATGTAAGTATTTTCATAATATAGTTTAACTTTTTTCACTTATCTATAGCAATTTGTTGTATTCCAAAAGACCAGCTTTTATAATGTTTGAGTGCCTGCTATTATGAGAACCACGTATGTGAATGTTGAGTCCAAGAATTTATTTCTTTTAAATGGTCAGTGTGCAAGAGTTTTTTTTAGGCGTCACTGGGCAAAAATGACCTTTAACTGTGTTATAATTCATGTGACCTGAGAGAAAAGGAATCACGGTTAACATAAGGGGTGGTAATCTTTTACTATCTCACGATTTGATTCTGATTTTGGGGGCTACGATGCAAGTCAAAATCAATTTTCTTTTTTGATTTCTGCTTCAATCTATAGGTGTGCAAAGAATCCTCAGGATCTACTCCAGCCTGCTTTGCAAGATACAATGATGCAAGATAACAAATGCAGACATTAAAATGTCTTTTTCACATTTAGTACAGACTGTTCTCATCAAATTGCATTGTATTTGACGCCAGTTTATTGCATTTGCTATACATATGCATTTTCATACTTTTATTTTAACGCTTATTTAACGCTATTTGATTCCATGTCAAGGCCATAGCCACTAATTGCTAATTGGACTAGCTGCTAATCGCACTAATCACAAACCCTAAACCCTAAACCTAACCACTAATTGCACTAATAATGCGTACAGATAACACACACACACACAATTAAAAGTGGTGTGTCTTATCTATATGTGATTCATCTGCTTAATCTGCATTTTACAAACCTTACACACTGTGAAGATCATGTCCGAGGTAATCGGTAAAAACCAAATGAGTCCAAAACTTTGCCTTCAACGAGGACAGAACCAGTTGAATTTCTCTTACTTCCTCCATTAGTTTCTTCTTTATTTTGGTGCTTACCGTGCATGCGTATGTTCCAAAAGTGGCTGTGTGATGATGTCAGGACGTCCCGTATGCAAAACGAAGGCAGACTGCCGGTGAATTTGTTTTATTTATTTATTTTTTTTAATTAATTTTGGGGCATTTTAAATCAATTCTGAATTTTAGTTAATGAGAATTGTGATTTTTGCATGAAATTATTTTTTTGGCACATCCCTAGTTAACATTTTATGTGTCTTGGACATAGAAGAGAAAGCAGCAGCAGAAACTAATTTCCTCTGATTTCTACCTTCTTCAGTTTTAACGGCTAAGTCTAATGTTTTGCCTATAAAAAAAATACTCAATAGATTTTACAAGAATAATCCTTCTCTGTTATCACTTGTGACCTTTTGTCAGTGTGTGGTGGTGTTTTTACAGGCAGAAACCCTGCTGGGATCGAAGGCTGTTGTTCTTTCACATCATGGGGGTAGAGGTGGGGGGGCTTTCTAAGCAGCAAAGCAGAGATAATTGAAAGATATTCACCCTCATTCTGGCAGAGTACGTTTTACAGAGTACTACTGAGCAAGACCTCTTCCAGCCAATACAGGATGCATGGGCTGCACGGTCTAAGAACAAAGAGACCTCAGTTATACTGTTCTCCTAATCACCGTCCCATTCACTGAACAGTAATGTTTGACAGACAAAACTCTGGGCAAAATGCACACATACACAAAGACCTACCAGCTTACCACACATTTGGAGATAATGTGGTTTTCACTGGACAGGAAAGGAAGAAACAATGTAAATGTATTGGAGTAAAAAATACAGTATCTTCTTCTAAGATGTAGAGTAGGAGTCTAAAGCAGCATAACATACAGGGAAAGCATTAATTTACCTTCCACCATTAGCAGTACTCATAAACAGCAAGATAAGTGTTTTTGTTTTTTAAAGGTAAAATACAGAGTGTCCATAAAGTCTCTTTACAATATAACAAATTTATTATAAAAGTAAATGAATACACAAATCTATGGAAATGGTTACAAAATGAAAAATACATACTGGGCACAATTAGTTGCATGAAGTGCATCAAAACAGTACTGGATTTGTTTCCATGTTGGTTCCATGATGTCAATGGCATCACTGTCCTGTATGTTGTTTTTGGGTTTTTTTTAGATTTGTTTTTATTAACAGAAGCTTTTACAAGATGTTTATGGTGTTAAACAAACACCATCCAGTTCATTACAATGAGATAAGGCACATTTTACAGAAAGAACATACACATATGTATAAACTTACAGATACACCACAAAGGGGTGATATGAGCATCAGAAAAGAAAAGAAAAATAATTTATTATTAATAATAATAATAATAATAATAATAATAATAATAATTTTTAAATGATAATCAAAACAAAACTATTACGACCTTTTCCCATCCATCCCCCCTCGGATGTCTCTCAATTTCTTTTCATTTATATACCACACAGTGTATGTATATCTTGCAATAAACTGTGCAATAATCAATATAATAAAACATGCAATAAATCTGCGGTATGATCATAATGTGCACAGCTGTAAATAGTGATAACATTCTTGATTTGTGTTTATCTTGATCTTGTAGAATGTCTATGAAGAGGCTCCAGTCCCATATCTTTGTTTGATACACGATATCTTTAACATAACCCCATAAAAATCAATCCAGGGGAATGAATCGGGCCATTCCTTCTAATCCAACAGTCAGTAAATGTTTGATTTAGGAACCCACCAACATGCAGTCCCTAATGGGGTGGCGCGCCATCTACCTGGAAAATGATGGCTGGTTGAAGGTCATCCTGTTGTGGTGCCACATATTCAGTCAAAAGGTCAAAGGTAAACATTTGCAGTTATTGATCTCTCATTGAACACAAATGGATCAATGATTCAATAACACACGATCCTACAATGTGCCTAAAACCTTTGATAACGACTAAGTACATACAAGAAGTCTGATTAACGTATCTCAAGAATTGCTTTTGTAGTAAGTGTTTTAAACTCTTAAGAGACATTGTGGACATCCTGTATGTTGGTTAATACTGGTTAATATTGTTTAAGGAGCGTCTTCCGCTAAAAACCACTTTGAGTAGCTCTATTTACAGTGTGGTGGGTCACAACAAGCAGTATATGTACGCAGCACCCCAAGATGTGAAGTTTGACCCACATGGGTTCACTGGTCATTGAAGGGTAAACCTACCATAGAAATACAGAAAACGAGCAGATCAGAGGAGGCCAAACCTATCTACGTCACTAGATCATAAGCTTCGCCCAGAGCCGTGTATGGTACGCCCACGGGGTGTTAGCTAGGTGATTGACCAGAAAGATGCATTAGCCTACTATTCGGATACGCTCTTCGACAAACAAATTAGAATTGGCTGTTCACCTTCATCTTCATCCTCGTCTGATTCAGGGTCGTAGACGTACAGTTGTATCTCCGAATACACTTTATTAAATCCACAAAGTTTACGGACTTTCCATCAACAGATCGCTGCGGGTTTCCTTTCCTTTCTTTTACCTCCTCCTTGTTTAAACCAATCAGAGTTGCCTTATTAACGCCTCGTGAATATTCATGAGGGACAGCGGAAAAGCCAGTCGTTCAGCCACTAGACCTCTTCTAGCTTACAGAAAACAGCTTCAAGCAAGAGAAATAGAACATCATTTTTCACAGAAATGACGCACAATGTATTCAACCATAGTGGTGACACAGCAGTAGGAAGGAAATAATGATAGAAGTTGATCTTCAAGCCATACAGCCAACAGAGGACATCCAGACAAGGACCAGGATGCAGAGTCCAACTGGGTTCCAACAAGTACTGCAGCGATAATAAAAGTCACCCATTTGCACATGGCTGCTGTTCGGACTCGCTACTCATCGGTCATATCCCGGTGCTTTATGTACACCTTACAAGTGGGAACAGGCGCACCAACATGTCTGACTTGACCCCTTTCCATTTACAGGAGTTCATCCATGATGTCCTGGTGTGATTCATGTTAGAGTGCCACATTCCTGAGTAACACTATTCATGCAAAGACACATACCTCCTTCCTTCTTTTTTTGCAAGTGCTCTGTGTCTGTTTGTGAGGATTTCTCTTTTAACTGCCGTATGGCTCACCAAAGAGTCATTACACGGGAAAATAAAACGTGCTACTGTTATGACAAGCTGTTTTGAAGACACACTAATTCTTGTATATTAGGGTGCCAGGGTACCGTTTTAGAATAATTGTGTGCTCTTGTTCACCCGTGCTTAGTGGTGGTTGCAGGTCTGTTTGTGCATGTCTTGGTCTTAATTTGGGAGTAAATGTAGCAGTTGAAATCTCAAGTGGTCCCAGAATGCCGCCTTGGGTCTCACCTCTAGCTGGTGTAATTAGCAAAGTTTTCTTTTGTGTTGCTCCCTTCATTTATGTTTTGGCTCATCTCCCGCAGTATTTGTAGTCTGTCACTGTTAATGAGAGCCTGTATGAGCACACAAAGCTGTGAAGAAACATCACACACCCACTGCTCTCTTCACAGTTTTAACACGCCATTAGATAATTAAGGCGGATGGGGTGTTTTTGTAACATTTCAGATGAGACATTACCATTAATTAGTGTCAAAAGAAAAGAACTGTTTTGCTCAAGCACTTAAGCACAAAGGGAAACAATCTCTTTACCTTGTCACTGAAGCACTAAATGATCTCTCTCTCTTTCTCTGTGTTCTCTTTTTCACAGGCGGAAGCTGAGTGAAGAACCGGCCTGTCCTAGGTGAAGGTCTTTGTTTTGGCATCATGTGATCGGCGCATTTCCCCAGCAGCTCTCTGCAGAGGAAGAGTGAATTCACGCTCCCCTTGGAAACATCACAACCACTAGTGCCCCTATCACCACTATCACCACTCCCAACTGCAGTCATCAAAGTCACCTCTGCTTGACTCAACTTGCCTTCTGCCTTTTTCATCTCTGAAGATAAGGAATGGCCATGCTACTTTTCAGACTCCCCAACGCCTCTCACAAATAAGGCCTTTCAGCCTGTTTCACAATACCAGAGAAAGGAGGGATAAAACACTGTTCAGGACCCCTTTATACTTGTGCACTGTGTCTCGTTTTATCTTTGTTTCCTTAGTAACTGAACCCTCAACACACACATTCACTAAATCAACAAGATTTCAGTCCGGGGTCACATCTAAGGAAAGCATTTTGCGGAGATCAGTGCTCAAGTTTCCGAACCATACGGAGAATTTTACAAACTTAGCTGGACAGTACTTTGGAATATCTGCTCAGCCGGCGTCTCTATGGGGGATTAAATCAATCCAGTAAAGACACACTGACTCTGTTCCGACTCTGTGTGTGATACTTCTCGGAAAAGGTTTTTTCAGTGAGGTCTTTTGGTGACCGGAGGGGGACTTGAGCCATCATGGCTGGGAAGGGCAACCCAGTGCCGGGCCCCCACCTCAACGGATTCCCCATGCCCACCTACTCCTACTTCTTCCCCCACATGCTGGGAAGTCTGTCGCCTCCCGCACTGCCAGGCCTGCCTATCAGTGGGTACAGCACCCCCTCCCCAGCAAGTAAGTAAATACTTCCTTAGCTGTTGGGTACAATGGGCCTTATATAAGAATTACCTGTACGAGCAGATTTATTCTTGAATGACGTGTTTAAGTGATTTTGGGGGATCTAGTTCTTCATGAGGTACAAGCAAAATTAATAAGTAGTTCAGACTTGCCTTTCAAATGATTTATAGTCATGACTTTTCCTCAAGTCGAAAAGCATTTCAACCTAGCATTTAGACTTTAATAAATCAGTAGGCTCATGA
This sequence comes from Maxillicosta whitleyi, assembly GCA_029822895.1. Classification (NCBI taxonomy): domain Eukaryota; kingdom Metazoa; phylum Chordata; class Actinopteri; order Perciformes; family Neosebastidae; genus Maxillicosta; species Maxillicosta whitleyi. Next base: position 12,696,918 of record JAPSES010000109.1, read on the forward strand.
TGGCATGGAAATTTAGATTTTTATTTTTTTTTAGATTTATGTTCTTCATCGGAATACTTTGCCATAGCAACATTTATGTTTCTGTAACTGAGATGGAAGTGCAGCAGCATCCGATAATCTGCAATTAATGTTTAATGCTAATATTCATGATTACTGTGTCTCTTTAATCGTCTTTCATCTTAGTCATGTGGTTTGTTTTGAGAGATGCTTTTTTTTTTGTCCATCTCTATTTCTGTCATACTACTACACTACTCTGATGGCACGTCAACTCTAACTTTATTTTCATAATATCAAATCAAATCGGGTCAAATAATATCCATTGACAGTACTTTATTTTGTTGTCAACTTAAATATCTGTGGTGTAAAACCCTACTTGCTTACTTGCAATGAAAACTGAAAAATTGACTTGGATACGTAGCTTTATGTGACATTATTAGTGCGTCAGAGCTTCAGTAGGCAATGTTTTTGGAGTAAGAAATTCCATAATAACTCGCATAATATAATTGAAGCGTTGCAAGAAATGTGACTACTGCACTTCATTTTCAGGCTTCAGAAAATCTAGCGTATGACAGACGACAAGGATCAATCACAGGAGATAAAAGACTGACAGCTAAATATAGCTGATGTATCTCTACTCATCGTAGCAGCATCGTGGTAGCTCCAATAATGGTGACATTCAGGCATTTTCTCTTGATTTCTGTCCACTATAGCTTTAATTTTGCTAAATGACATCATCAGGAACACACACTCCATTATGTGCAGGAGCCATTCATCGTGTTCATACAGGTCAACTCATATTGCACACTCGTACAAACCTGTCACACTCCAAAAAAAGTAGCAGAAAGTTGAGATAAGAGTACAAACACATTCTTGCATGAGGCCCATTGTGTTGTGTCAGACTCGGGTTATTGTGAAAGTCATCTTTTTAGCGACAAGACGAGAGGAGATGAAGATTTCCTTTCCTTTGTGTGTGTTCTGGTTTACCTGTGCAGCTGAGGTACAATGCTTCCTGTAGCTCCCCCGCCGTATGTGTGTGTACATATGTGCGAGGTTGTGAGTTTGCTGTTAAAAGGACCCTTTCATCTCATCCTGTTTAGATCATTCCCATCGAGAGATGTGTATGTTGGTAAGCAGCGAGAGGCAGCCACGCACACATACAAACACACACATACACGCCCACACAGCCACATCGCCTCCAGCGCTGTCCTTAATTTACAAGCCCACACACACACACTCATGGAAACGTCAGAGTAGATCACAGGGAAATGAGGCAGGACAGTCAGAGAGGAGGATTGTTTATTCGGGAACACAAATTTGGCAAGTGTTCCCAAAATAAATCTCACAAATGCTATCATTGTAGCCAACCTTCATGCAACAACTCTTTTACACAATCCATCAAAAGCCGTGCAGCCTATGTACAAATTTGCTTATTTAAAGTCAAACTAAAGGGAAAACACTTACTCATGAGGAAATGCGGGCAGCACTGTAGCGTATAGCTTTATTTAGATTTATAGAAACGAAAAAGCTGATTTTCCGTGAACAGTGGTGGAAAATGAAAAAATCTGCTATTTAAAGTATGCAAAATGCTTAGTAAAGTTTTCTTTCTAAACGTTTCTTGCAAGCAATGTCAGCTTCAGGCTACAATATTGTGATATTTGTTACAACGGTGGCTTTTATAGATAAGATACAATACAAAATGATACGATAAAATGTATTAGCCATGGCATAAACTCCTGCATATCAGGGGTCGGTTGATCCAGAAACATTGTAACAATATGGAGCTAATGGTAAATCTGCAAAAACATTAGAACTCATACACGCATTATCTACAGATTAGTGTCACATAATGTTACATTTTGGAAATTGTAACTTACCGTTTTAAGTTTCAGCCTCCTCCATCGTTGCCTCACTTGTAGCTGAACACAATGTTGCGAGTTTTTATGCTTCATTGCCATGACGACCACCCCTACTAAGCCTAATACACCTACAGTGGTAATGTATGACGCAGGTGCCAAAAACAGAGCCCTGTGGAGTACATTCTAAGCACGCTGAGGTAATATTATCACAAGAGAAGCAGCACTGTAACACTGACTATCCCATATTCAGAGAATTTTAAAGAAAGAAAAAAAACAAAAATTTTAGGTCATATAAATAGGACACTATAAGATGTAGGTCCTTCATAGAGAAAGTTAAAGGAATTGAAGTGACATACCCAGACTTGCAGGACCATAGAAATCTCTTGGCATGAGATGGGGTCAAGTATCATCCATTATAACACACTGTAACACACTTGACCATAATTAATTACACATATATTACACATTATATATTATATTATTATATTACACATATTGATTAATTACACACATTGCAGCCTTAGAATGAAGAAAAAATGGCTTATGTTAAAACTCAAAATACGTTCTACATGCCCTCAAAATTCATCATCTTTAAAGTTGCGAATAACTGTAACATTATATTGCTGCCAGAATCATATCAAATATTTCACCTACAGATAATATGAAATGGTATATTGTGGGATGCCTACATACATGAACACCCACATAAGTGTATTTGATAATGTCACAGTGGAGGTTTGCATTAACCAGTAATGTTTTTGAATGGGCCACCTCTGTAGCATCATAGTGCATCATTTATAATTGTATATTGTCACATATTTTTCTTTTATGGAAAAAAAAAAAAAAAAATTGCAGCTCCAACTATTTGGATAGTATACCCAGTCATTTTATGATGTCAATATTTCAGATAAATGCAGCATCATCGGTGCTTTAAATGGAGTAAAACCTTATACTTGTATACTTATCTGTGCATCTAACAGACCAACAGCCACATAATCAATGAAATGGTGGAAACAGCAGCAGGAATATGAACTCAAAGAATGCTGTTGTTGGAGGAAAAGAGCGCAGACATGCAGTTAAGGTTGTGTTCATTGGTGTGAACGGGCCTGGCAGACTGTGACCTTGTTCCTCTCTGGTTCAGAGGGGTCAGCGTATCGACTTTCTATCTGCCGAGGTTTGCATTGGCTGTCAGGACAGAGGGAAGTGAAGAACAGTTAGTGGCCGGCCCAGTCACTCCCACTTCCCCAATACCAGATACCCCACCTCACGAAGACCAGAGCTCCTGTCAAATTCCTCTTATACAGTCACAAGTGTGTGTGTGTGTGTGTGTGTGTGTGTGTGTGTGTGTGTGTGTGTGTGTGTGTGTGTGTCGGCCCGCTCTCCCAGTGTTTGCCATGTGCGGCGGCAAGGTTCCTTCCCTTTGGCCTGGACAAACATTTCCTGTCTGTAAACACTGGAGAGCCAGGGACACCACAGCTTCCTGATGAGGGGGCACACACACACAAACACACACACACACACACACACACACACTGACAGATTCACACACAAACTCACACACTCTTAAACATAAACACAATCTTTGCCCTTCATGCTGGCTCACTTTCTCCGACTCCTGCTCTTCCTCGCATGCAGATAACTACAGGCATAATTCACACATGCTCTCTCTCTCTTTCACACACACACGCACGCACGCACACACGCACACACACACACACAGTCTGCCTCTATACCTCTTTTTCACCCTCTCTCTTGCTTAAACACCCTTTCTCCTACATTTTCACACACTCACACTCTCCCCAACACACACACCCGGGTACCCCACCACCAACCCCACTGAGCACTGGAGAATAAAAAGTGAAAAGGGAGGAGGGGGAAGAGAGTGGGTTTGTGTGGGGCTTGGATATGAGGTTGAAGACAGGAGAACTGAGCGCTGGCCTTGATGGTTTCCTACATGGCGGAGCTTCCAGTGTGGACTGGGTCTGTGCATGTGTGAGCGCTGTGTTTTCACAGTGTCAATGAGGTAACTCGTCCTTGTAGAACTTATTAGTTTTCCATAAAGTTGTCCAGACCTGTGGTGTTTTTATATTGAAATACTCTTCATATAAACATATAATTTTTCCGCTCACTTCTGATTCTCATCTAAATTACATTCTGAGGATTCTGGATATGTATTTTTGTCAAACCTAGACGTAGGTTCACTATGGTAATGCTGCAGACAGGTCTGGCTGAATCCATTATCATTAGCAAATAAGGGGAAAAACCCTCTGGTTAGTTGTGTTTCTTTAAACCAACCGCCGTAGGTTGGCCAGGACCGGGTGCAACCAGGGTGAATTTGGAAAGAGTGTCACGGAGGAACTTGTCTCGGTAGAATATTTGCACGTGGGGAAGCGAGCAAATGGAAATTGGCATGGAAATTTCTAAATCCCAGCAAAAGCCATTCCATCAACGAACCACACAGACATACGTTATTATATGATCCAAATGTTCGTGAAAACTTACCTTTTTCATTGTGTCGTTACTAGCTCAGAGGTGGTAACACTCAATGGTCTGCTTCCAATTACTTAAAAAAACCCATCAAAAATAGTCCTTATTACACTTACCACAAACAATATGAAAACTAATATCTGGCTAACCTATTATTATTATTGTAGACATTAGCAAGATAGCGACTGGGTAGCTTAGTGGTTTACACCACTTTGGTTTTGTTGTGGAAGATGGGCGGTTCGAGCCATAGCTTACCTTGGTTAAGGCCCTTCACGCTATCCATGCCTATACCTGTAGCCACAAGGGGGCAGTGTCTGCCAGTCCCAAGGATAAATACAGAAGGTTGTGTCAGGAAGGGCATTCGACGAAAAAACCTGTGCCAAATCAACATGTGAATGTGATTCGTTGTGGCGACCCCGGAAGGGAAAAAAGCCGAAAGAAACATTTTTATTGTAGACATTAGCTTAATAAGCTTCCTCATAGTTCTTAAAACCGGTGTCTTGTTTTTGTCTTGCGCTCACATTTCTTTGTTGCCTCTTTGAAACTTTTGTATCTATCAGAAAACCCCATGAACTACTGCAAAGGCGCTGTAACCGGCATCATCTTCATCAACTTTGTCATTAGTAACTTCTTCAAACATCTTTCAAATTGTATATGTATCTTCCTTGGGACAATGTCTACAAAGTTTGTTCACAGTTTTGAGGAATGTTGATTTTTCAGTTTTTCGCGAATTTTTTTAAATGCATACAGTGGTCAGTCGCTTATTGCCGGGGTTATGTTCTAAAAATAACCTGCAATAGGTGAAATCCGCAAAGTAGTCAGCTTTAGTTTTTACAATTATTATATATGTTTTAAGGCTGTAAAACCCATCACCACACACTTTACTACAGCTGCCTAACTTCTACCTTTCTTCAGCAAATCAAGAAGTCCAAGTTTTTGTGCGATGGTTAGCATCTTTCTCTGCCTTTTGGTTACCTTTGTTTACCGGTGCAGAACGTTTTGTCAACATTGTGGGTTTTGTCGAGGGGAAAACTTGCAAACTTATGGCACTTCAGGTGCTATCGGTAGAACATTTATGTAAATTTGACCACTGTTAATTTGCCTTTACTTATAATGGGCCATATTTTAATGGCTTGTTACACAGAAATGGTCACAGATATCAGTTTAGTCACTATTGAGCACTGATAGGAAGTTATATGGACTTTCATTTATTAGTTGAGTTCCCCTCCAATAAAAGTACCGCCCACTTCTATTGGGACATTGATCTCCCGCATTCAGATCAGTGGGCGCAAACATAGCTGCAGAACCTGACAACGTCCCCCATTTAAGTTGTTATTGATCCTTGATAGAACATGCCACTCAGATACAGGGCCATTGGTCCTATTTTTATTCCACTTCTTGTCAGTCTCTGTGGTACAAAGAGTTTTGGCAGAGCTTTATTAGTACTTTGCCCATTTATGTGAATCCTGCACTCATTTGCATCATCAGAGTCTTTTGGATTCGCCTTGTCTTTTTCTTCCTCTGTTCTGTCTGGCCTCTCTCTAATCTCCTCCTCTTCCCTGTTCTCAGAGTCGTCCAGCTCTTCTGCCTTTATCCTCCTTTAGCAAACCACAATAGACCAATTATTTGGACCAAGCAGAGCAGAAGGGTTAATCTAGGCCTACAACATCTATCTACAACACACATTTTTCTCTGTGCTTTTCTGTGTGAGTGTGTGTGTGCTGCTTTTGCCTCCTGGGTTATGTCTTCACATCACATTATCTGAAAATCATCAGGTTCAGTTACGCACTGGAGCAGATCAGTTGCAGATATTGATATTACATTTATTGCCTGCAGCTTTATTAGTTAACCGAATATTATCACCGCGGATTGATCACACTCACACACACACATACACACACACCCCCACAAACATGCACCTCAGTATGTATCGAATGTCGCCAACTATCACAACCAATACCAAGTGCCCCTAACGCACAAACTCACACATGAAAGTGCATGACTTTCATTAGTGTTTTCGATTAAATCCTTAGCGCCACGTGCCTGTATGAATATGGAACTAGCCGGCAATAACACACCAAGTATTGATTCTGTTATTATCATTAAAGCCTTCCTCTGTCTGTCACTGGCTCTAACACTATTACATTAGCACCGTGTTATGAGGGATCATAATGAGTGGAGCCAGCGTGCTACCTGCTGCCACGGCGGACTAATTGGCTTTTCCCCACAGAGCGCTCTTGTTTCAGCCGCCGCAGTAATTGCTCGGTACAGCAGCATTTCCTAGGAAGGCCAACACACACGAGCACCATCTCTTTTGACTTATTACAAGGCGACATGGCATTTATGAATGTACTTTTAGGCTTGTAAGAGAAATATGAAGGGATATTTTCAGACCTCAGGGAGTGTGTGTGTGGGTGTGGGTGTGTGTGTGTGTGTCACCGATCCCATTAAGCAGCCAATGCTGGAATGCTCTGACCATGGGTAAATATGAATATGGTAATGTAGGCCAGAGTGTGTGGTGAAGGTGTGTGTATGTGTGCTTCTGGACAGACAGGTGGTTCCTCTCTGCCCTGGTGGTCTGGACGAATCAAAGGGGCATGTCAGTACACTCGATGGGTGGCAAAAACACACACACTCACACACACACACACACACACACACTGTCAAATACGCACACAAAGTCTGTGTGTTAAGAACGAAGATAATGACGGTGAGAAACACCAGTGTGTGTGTGTGTGTGTGTTGTGGATCTGACACAAACACCCATGCTATTGACTGAAGTGTTTTTCTGCCGGGTTATCAGATACCAGCCATTTAGTCATTTCAGGAACACAGTCGCACGTACAGAAGAACTGTACCTCTGGGGAGCTGGTTGTCATTATTGGAAAGTCATTTGAGGGGTGCCGATACTCTGATGGTGAGGATTCAGGCTTATTAAACATGGTGTGTAAAACGCATCTAGCATAGCGCTCATTGACTCCACTTTAATGACCTTGTTAATTAACTGCAGAGCACTGGGAGGTTGAAAAATGAGCACAAGGACTGTCCTATTCTTACATTTCCAAAGAAGTAATTGTGTCTTTGTTAACGTGAGACCTTTGGTATATTACAGGGAGTTCAAGTGTTTTATGTTGTGTGTTACACTTTGGAAACAGAAGTAAAGTGAGCGGGAAAGAACGATGAACAAAGTGGTTACATCTGAAAATAATCGAGTAAACGAGTAAAAAACAGGGATTAGACACATTAATGGATCTGACCGTCTAGATCAAGGGTTTCAAACGTGCTGCCTGTGACCCAAGACTGGTCCACCAAAGGGTCCAGTCTGGCCTGCAGGATGAATTTGACAATATTAAAAGAACAGTCAAGGGTGTCAAAGTCATTTTAGTTCAGACACATTCAGACAAATATGATCGACCAGTAAAATTATATAATAACTTTCCATAATTTTCCCTTTGTTTTACTGTGGGAAAAGTACAATTTCATAATGAAAATGTTTTACATTTATAAACTATCCATTCACAAAAAAAATGTGAATAATCTAAACAATCATGAACAACAATCTTGAGAAAATAAGTGGAATTTTAACAATATTCTGCCTTTTTCTAAATATTTTGTAAGTTACATTACAATCATATATTGTAATCTGTACGTTGTAATGTGAAGCTGAGGTGTACTAGTGTTAAAACTGAATTTTTACTTTTTTTCCCCACAAAACCAGAGAAAATTTGGGATTATTATTATTAGTGCTGTCAAACTATTAAAGTTTTTAATCAGATTAATCACAGGATTGCTGTGGATTTATTTTGATTCATCATGATTAAATATAATCCATTTGTAAACTATACTAATTGTGTTTCATTTTGCATGAGCAAACAGACTCAAGAAAGAACAGAATATAAATGCATGTGTTTATTAAACACCATCAACAGTTTCAACAAAACAACTTCTGTTTTTTTACTCAGATTTCCCATCCATAGGGCCAATGTGCTGTTTTGCATCTTCCATCTTTATGGGTTAGTTGTGCTGCTTGGCTTTGACTACGCATTTACGCATGTGCAACTCTAGACAAACTGCCCAAAATGCTTTGCCAGAGAGTCATTCTGCACTGCAGATGGGTTAAGAGTGTTTACATTTTCAAACAGATTAATCATTATGATGGATTAATCTGAGTTAATGCATTAATTTTGACAGCTCTAGTTATAATTTATAGGTTACTATGTTGTTATTTGATTGTAGCGACTGGGTAGCTCAGTGGTTAATGCCATTGACTTTGGTGCGAAAGATGATTCGAGACGCAGGTGATCCCTTGGGAAAGGTTCTTTATTCTATATATCCCAATAGCCACAAGGGGGCACAAGCCTCATTGTGCCGGTCCCAAGCCCGGTTGTGTCAGGAAGGGCATCCGACGTAAAAAAAAACTTGTGCCAAATCAACATGCGAAGGTGAATCACTGTGGCGACCCGAGAAGGGAAAGAGCTGAAAGAAATCATCATCATATTATTATTTGATTGTTCCGGCCCATTTAATAGATCGTATTGGACTGAATGTGGTCCCTGAACTAAGATGAGGTTGACACCCCTGATGTAGATGATGTAAATGGGACACAAACTGAGCTCTGATAATGGCTCCAATGAAAGTTTTCATCTGAAATAACTTAAATGACCGGCTCTATTCAGGGGACTGTTCCAACCTGTGTGAACCCTCACACATCTTTGTTTCATGCAGTGCATTAGAATGGGATCAGAAAAGTCTTTTGTTTTTTCCTGCTTGAATTTACTGACACTATTCCCTGGTTGTGACGACAAGGGCAGGCTCATCGCTTACAGGTAACTGTTGAAAGATAGACGAATGTTCCTCTCTGAGACTGTGGTGATGTCATCCATCTCATCATGTTTGCTCTTTGACTGAATATCCATGCTATATTGTGACACGAACCACCTTTTAAAACTTTCATTTATCATCACCAGTGCAGCCTCCATGGTCCTTGACCAGGAAAGAGGCTGAATAAATGAGCACAGGAAACAAAACATTTTGCAAACCCACTAAATCACAGAGATGTCAATTTGCACAGGATGAATATGATTACCGGACCTCTTTTCTGGCATACAATAGGTAATTTGCAGTTGAATTTTTTACTTTACGTGGCAGATTTGTACAGGATCCAGATCACAAAACCCCTGCAGTATCACAAATGAACAGGTAAACAGACTGTTTCATTAAACATAGAGCTTTAGAGGAAAAAAAAACCCAACTGTACCTAGGATCACCCAGGTTTTAAAAGTTACTAAAGGTCTGAAGGTCTACGTTTATTGATTCATTACTTCAATTCTATGTTTTTTCAATGGAATTATGCATATTCAAACATTTCACTGTGTCTACATAAACTGTAAATGCTACGTTTTGGTCTGAATTCTTCATTAATTCAACCCTATTTCTGACCAATGACACCAGAAACATTGTTTTGAGTGCCTGCCCTTTAAATGCAAATGAACTACTTCAGGCCCCACCCCCTCCAGGACTGTGCTGCTCTGTCCCATTCAACCAACAACTGAATATTTTAGGTAATCGGCTCAAAGTTTGGACATATTTTCACGATGGACTACAGCCGTCACTACTGACGAACAGTTATGCTGTAAATGTTCAACTGAAGCGTCGACCTTATATGTGCAAATGTTGTGACATAACTAGTTATAGACGCAACAAATTAAGCAGGAATTAAAAGACGTTGTAGAAATCCCCTCGATTTTTGCCAAAATGAATATAAAGATAGTTTTGCAGCACCTGGAGGGTTCAAATTCAAACTTTATGAACTATTAGGGTCCAAATACACAAATAAATGAACCGAAGATTCATAAAAGTGGGTTTAAGTTTTTTGCACATGCCTACATTTTTCAGTATTGTGTGTTATCTTTATACAGTCTTTTGTTGTGTGTGTTCACTGTTGAACAGAACAGAGCTGCTAAACTGATTTTCATTGTCTCTGCAATTCTATTCTGTTCTATTCTATTCTGTTCTATTCTGTTCTATTCTATCCTGTTCTATCATGTGCTATTCTGTTCTATTCTATTCTGTTCTTTTCTGTTCTATTCTGCTGTATTCTGTTCTGTTCTATTCTATTCTGTTCTTTTATGTTCTGTTCTATTCTATTCTGTTCTATCATGTGCTATTCTGTTCTATTCTATTCTGTTCTATTCTATCCTGTTCTATCATGTGCTATTCTGTTCTATTCTATTCTGTTCTGTTGTATTCTATTCTGTTCTATCCTGTTTTATTCTATCCTGTTCTATCATGTTCTATTCTGTTCTATTCTATCCTGTTATATCATGTGCTATTCTGTTCTATTCGATTCGGTTCTATTCTATTCTGCTGTATTCTATTCTGTTCTATTCTATTCTGTTCTATTGTGTTGTATTCTATTCTGTTCTGTTCCATTCCGTTCTACATTCACTGATCCATTTTTTTTTTCTTCTTACTGTTTATTTTAATTGGCGATCAGCTGTTTCTTGCACCAAACTATTCTATAAGAAAGGTTTAAATATAAACCTTAATTCTGTTGCTTGGCTTCTTTTATTGTCTTACAGGAACGCTGCTTTCTGTCACCTATCAGCAAAGTCGTTGAGTAAAGATGTTTTGATTTTCATAGTTGAAAATTGCATCGGACCAGCCTAATTTAAAACATGTCAGAAATGCAGATAAAACATAATTAACTCCAATATGTTACTGCAATTAAAGATTGGATATAATCCCTCGTTGCTGTCATTAGGAATACACAAAAACTATTGGAAACAGTTGCAAAATGAAAGTCACAACATTCTCTTATTGATGTTTTTGTCTCTTTTATACAAATGTTAGTGTCTGTATCTGTGCTTTTTCCTTCCTTTTTCACCATGATGTGCAGCTATAATTTATTTAAACTTTCAACAGAGTACTCATTTCCAACCAATTAAACATTTCACAAGTAACTTAGTACTGTTTTGGCAAGAAGCTTTTCCGTCCTGAAAAGGATGTAATTGAACTTGATTATATTTGAGGAGGAGTCGATTCATGTGTCTGTCAGCGTGAAAGCGAAAGAATACAAGAGACAGACAGACAGACGGAGAGGGAGAAAGACAGAGATAAAGACGTCTTGAGCAGATGTGACAGAAGTGGGCTGCTTCAGGCTCACACACACACACACACACACACACACACACTTGGCAGCGCCCTCGTTGCCAAGATGAGCCGAAAGGGGCTCCCACAAGAAAACCCGTCACCCTCTGTTCCGGCCTCCCCTCGTCTCTGTTCCTCCCTGCTTTCCTTCTTATCTCTTGTCCTCTCAAACCTTTTCTTCCCTCCCTCCATCACTACCTTCCCTGTGGGTAATTTGTCCTCTTTTCTTGGCTGATCCATCCCTCCCCTGTATGCTCATCATCCTCTTTTCACACTCACCCTCCCTCCATCACACCTAATCCCACCCCCCTCTGTCCTCCGACTCCTGATTCCCTGCACCTTCTCTCTCATTCTCCATCCTTCTTTCTTCTCTCCCTCCTTTTCTCCACCTTCAGACTTGACAGAGCTATCATTACCCTGCCACCTATTTACTCGCAGCCTGTTATTTTCCATTTGCTTTGAGGGGACCCGGGGCCAAATCCCTGCCCAGAATACTTGATCCTAGCCACAGGATTTATCCCCAAACAGCTTGGCAAGTGTGGTCCACTCCACCAACCCCCTTCCCTCTCTCTCTCTCTCTCTCTCTCTCTCTCTCTCTCTCTCTCTTATTTCTTTCTCTCTCATGCTCTCTCTTTATTTCTATAGTTTTTTTTTTTCCTTCCATGGCCGCTTATGCAAATACAGGCCCTCCTTTTCAAAGAGCTGTCTACCCATAATCCGATGGATGGCTCCATTTTCGGAGCGCTACACTTGCTCACGCACACATTTGTGCACACAGAAAGGCAGAAGGCATCACACACTCTATTAGGAATACAAGGACGCATGCTGTCTCTCGTAAACATTCACATGGAATGGCACATACATGCACACACTGTCACACAGACACAGAAGGAAAGCCCTCCTCTGCTGCATGGGTGTTACATTTTGAGGAGCAAGCGCTTTAAGCTGTACTTGGTCCATAACAACTTCAAAACCAGCAGGCTGTCGCCAGCAGCCATGCAGCACTCAGTTGGGTAAACACTGGCATAATCTAAATCTCTCTCTGATGTGCCAGCGTGAGTTTCTTTATTTCTGCTCGCTTCAAAGGCCCCGCAAGGAAGTCAAGACAAGGGTAAAGCGATAAGAACTCCCTCTTTTTTTCGCTCTCCCTCTCTTCAGCTTGCCTATCCTTTCCTTCAACCCACTCTCGCACTGACCCCCTTCTCCTTCCTTTTATCTCTTTTACCCCTCCCCATTCACACACATACACACACATCTCTGTCTTCTAATGCCCTTTTTGCAATACCCATTGCATACAGTCATAATTCACTCTGCCGCGTACATTCAAATGTCAATGACTCTCACAGGCATCAGTCCTCTATTGTCCTCTGATAAGCGCTGTGAATGACAGCATGTGTAAAATATAGGGCAGTTACCTAATGCAGGAGGCGAGGGAGGAAAAGGAAAGGAGAGGAAAGAGCTGAGGAAAAGGTTCGGAGAGTTTGTGACCTCCACAGCTCAGAGAGTGATTGAATTATCAAGCAGAGCTTTGCTTGTTGTCCAAGGGGGTTTCAGAGGGAAAGCCCTTTTCTCGGCGGCTAATGCGCTTTTTCAGCCTAGCACAATGGCTAGCTGTGTTGCGCAAAGGGGCTAAGAGAGCTCTGTTGGGCCAGAGCTTATGGGGCCACCAGCTCGCTCTTGGCACCTCTGTAAGGGGCCCCTGGCCACACTTAACCTCAAGCCTGTCTCCTAGCATTAGTGCATAGTCTCTTCAGAGTAGGAGGATAATGCTGCAGTGACAGCATTAGCACATTACTGAGCGAGCATACCATAGGCTGTCTAATGCAAAAGGAATTGGGACTGTGTTAAGTTCATCATTAGCATTCCACACTTAATACAAGGACCAACTTCAGGATTTGTGCCGTGACGAACTTCAGTTATTATATACTTCTAGTTCAATTTGTGATTTCATTTCCCATTTATTTCTAGATATAAAACACTGTATTGAGTGAAGCACAGGATGTTTAAAGGCCCAAGGTGAAGGGAGTTGTAGGTGGATCTGACTGCAGAAATCAAATATAGTGCTCATAAATATTTTATCAGTAGAACATGATCAGAGAAAATATTTGTTTGTGTTTTCATTACCATAGAATCAGCTGATTACATGTGTAGGAGCAGGTTGCTGTTCATGTTTCACTGCCATGTTTGTACATTAGGTCAGGGTAGACTTTATCTTATTGTTTTTTCTATTTCTTTAAGATTTAATATGCATTACCGTCACTTATTATGTTTGCATGTGGTGTCATTGTCCCTTTAAAGTAATAGGACAGGTTTTGGCAGCATTTGTCTAAAATCCCATAATTCCCTTTCTGTGTATTATAATTCAGAGTGGAAATGCAACTTGTTCTTCTACTCCTTCCCTGTGTTTTTAGGCTGTGGAAAGTCTATCCTGTGATGTGATGATTTTGTCTAATTACAGGCGTTTTCAGACAGAGAGGATTAAATACTGCTCTACTTGCTTCACTTTTCCATGACGACACGAAACAACAACAGGTCATCTAACTTTATATGTAGTCTTTGGTTTGGACCAAGAGAAGAGAGCTCTTGAGGAGGTTGTGAATTTTCAAATTCGGCTGTTTTTCCATCTGATTTTGGCTTCTGCAGTTTTAACCCTGAAGCTCAGAATGATTAAAACACACACTGACTATACCCAGGGACGCCTTTGTGTTTTGTCATTCTCCCAGGTGAAGGTATTCGTTTGAACAAAAACTGCATCTTCCCAGCAAAATGCATTACGAACTGAACTTTTATGTCTGTATTTAATGATACAATACAGGAAACTCCATCAAAAGCCAATAAAATGTCTTCAGTTTTGGGCTTTGTTTTTTTGGAAGAAGGTACTTTGGCAGACACTACCTCATCCAACTTTATGTGCCATTTGGGTCTAAAAGGGACTGATTACTGTGCAGATTTTTTTTATCTGTCCTTACAATAAATCACAAGATATCTATGCTAATAAAAATTCTACTGCAAATTACCCTCATTTTTCCAAACAAATAGTGGAAGTAATCTGATAATTCTTGGGTTTGAATCAGCATCTCACAAATGTGTCTCTGAAGAAGGGCTTATTAACCCATAAAGACCCAGCGCTACTTTTGCGGCGGTTCCCAAATGAATTTTTCCTATCTATTTAACCTTTCTTGAGTGATTTATCATCATTTATTGCAATATTATGCAAATTTTCTCTGAAAATCAAGTGTTTCTTACATTTAATGTACTGATCATGAAGATGTTTATAAAAGATCAGATTAAAGTTGAGGGTTATTATATCCAAAATAGAAAAAACTGAAGGAAAACTGACTTTTCCCACCAATATGTCCAATTCTTAAAGATAAATCAAGCCTTCCATCCACTGTTATTAATCCAACTCCATGGGTTTTATTGGTGAATCAATGTTGTCAAAGATCACAGTGTTTCCACTTTCACTACGGAGCCTCTGAACATCCAAATGGGTCATATCTGATCACCATGAAAAGATGATAAACTCCATTTTACACCAACTATTTACATGTATTGATAGGATTAATGGGCCAACAGGTGTTAAATAGTCTAGATCAGTAGATGCTTTTGGTCGATGGTGGATGTTTGGGTGTTTATGAGTCAAGCTGGCAAATGTTCATGGAATTCAACTCACTTCAAGAAAGACTTAAAAGCTCTAAAACTATTATTAAAGGCATGATTAGATGCAACATTAATAGAAAAGTAAGTCGCTGAAAGACCAATGTGCACGTCAGAAAACAGTAGATATTTGGGCTTGTAATTAATACTGGTGTGTAAGGAAAAGAAACACAGACATGTGCACTCCAGATGGGATTAAAATCACTAATCAGTGCATGCAATATTAGACTTACCAAGCCTTCCCTACATAAATAAATTCCATCTGAATGGTGTATCCTGTGTGGATGTGCTGCACGAACCACAGATGTGGGGAAGTGACTTTGTAAATCATATGAGCAGCTTACTGTATGTTTTTATTTAAACCCAGTTACTTTTTTATTTTCTTTCATTAGACCCGGTAGATAAATGGGTGGTATGTGTATGTCAATGTGTATGTGTACGTGTACGTGTACGTGTACGTGTACGTGTACGTGTACGTGTACGTGTATGTGTATGTGTATGTGTGTGTGTATGTGTATGTGTCTGGAAACAACACACATAGATTTATTTGTAAAAGTTTAACCTCCAGTGCAGACTCAAGTAAAAGATGATGTAGTTCAATTGAAAGATGTGATCAGGAGGAAGGATGATTGGAGCGGACTCTTTTATGAATCACTTATTCTTTTTTAATATCATTGTCTTTTCTGTGTAAAGACTTTCCTGGACTTCTGTTCTTCCTTTAGTAATAGCTGAATATGGAAGTACTTACAGTTGTTTTTGTTTTTATCCTCATCTCTTTCTATTCCTTCTTTTCTCTCCATCAGGAACAAATAGCTGTTGGATTCTTATCATTGCTAAGATGCACCTGAATGCAGCACAGACTCTAACTTCAGTTTTCTGTCATATGTACAAATGCTTTTTTCATTCAGGCCTTTATTCCTTTCACAGAAACACCCAGTTTGTTCTCTTGTACTTAATGAGAGAGGAAATCATTTGTGATATAGATTTATCCTCCATCTATGGGAAGTAGCTTTCCTTTTCCAGAAGCCGTGCAACATAATGTTGCACTTTTCAAAAGAAATTTGTCGAACTTCACATAATTTCAGGCCATTACCGCTAACATTTGTGTTTTGAAAAGCCTCCACATCCACTACTTCCACATTTAGACGTAGGTGATGACTAAATTGGCTTGGTTGTTGAGATTAAATTTATTTAGAAAACGTTGCGCAAAATATACTTACATTTGTCCATTTATGGTCTTTCTTTTGTAGAAACATTTTAAACCTTTGTCAAAATGTGAAAAATGTACTTTCACAAGAATACAGGTATGTATTACTGTATTTTTTTTACTGACTCTTTCAAACAATATTCAGCCCCAGATTCACTTGAGTTTCAAGGAGCTACCTACTGTATAGTATTAGTATTTCTAACACTTGTACCAGAACACACATAGATCTACCACAATTATTAACTAGTCTATTCTGGACAGAAAGCAAACACAGTAAAGACACAGATCACCTCTGTTTTCTGTACGGTTTGTGTTGTCAGTAGCTGAACTAAAGATCTGTTCGGAAACAAGGTCAGAACTGTCACCGTTTAGTCTGAACTGTGGATCAACAAATAGCAACTTAGCAAAATTAATAACATCACATAAAAAATGGGACCAGGCACAACAAACCCCACCACTCGCATTTATTATAGCTTTTTTTTTTAGCATAATTTCAGTTGATGTCATCATGTCTACGTATGTGTGTGCTGATGTCAGCATATCGATTGCCTCTGTGTATATACCAAGTTTGACGGAAATTTAAACAAAATTTATGTTTTTATAGCTATTTGAAATTTAGCCCATTATAGACTTAAAAAAAAATCTTAAATAATAGAAAATTTGACCTACTTTTCCCAAAATGTAATCAGATCTATTCTGGGTCGCTGGCAACCTATAAACCCAATTGTATAATATGGTATGAATTCAACCAATAGTTTTGCTGCTATAGTATTAATAAACAAACAGAGACAAAAACAATATCCCTTACCTCTCCTTCGGGAGGCGGGATAATAACTTTATACCTTCATAAGTCTCATTATCAAGCTCATGTAGAGCTGCGTCCAGTGGGGAATTCATCATCTCCTTTTATCACTGGATCATTGACTTTGACTTTAATAGTTCTTTCTTTGTGGTTCTCATCCTATCTCATTATTTCTGATGCTTTGACCTGCAGAGTGACTCCCTACTCCCTCTAGTGGTGACATAAATCCAACCAGGGTAAAAAAAAATATTCAATTTTGTGTCGACATACCTTCATACTTCTGTTTTCAACACTATAGTGATAATGTTTTGGACAATAAAAATACTACATGTTGCACCTTTTAGCTGATGGGTGAATTAAAGATATTTCTCCTCCTATATTAATTAAAAAATAGTGTTTTTCTGACAGTTAACAACCCAGTATAAATGGTTGTGGGATAGGCAACATACAAATGAAGAAAAACACACAGTTGTCATGATAAAACACACAAGGAAAGGGCAGATCATGGATTATATCGGAGTCTTGTCTCTGTAGGAGTTGCCTTTAAATTCCAGTCGGTGACACTGACTGATCGGCTGCTGTCAAGATAAAATCTTAGGTCTTACACTGGAGTAGATAGACACACACACACACACACACACACACACATAACCACATCTCCCCAGCCCAAAGGTACTGAGTGTATGAAAACAATTTTTGCCTCTTGACACTATTTTGAAATGTGACAGACCACACATAGTGGTGGTTGTACAGTTTGTCTTTGTCATTAACACAATTTTTTTTTTTTGTGCATTTTTCACAAACCATCAATACCACAGGTTACAGAAAAACAGTCACATTTTTGGATCATCTGCTTGATTTATGTACTCTATACTGAAGAAAAAAGCAAAAACAGGCAAACTATATCACATTATGGTTTGTTTTCTGTGGTCGAGACAAATTGAATCATCAGTCAGTAGAGGTGTGTTATGATTTAATCCACTTTTATAGGTTTGACTTAGACTGTGGTTACAAGAGGGAGAAAAGTGAACAATTGTCACAATAATCAAGGGGTTAAAGTTAAACAAAGGCTAGATAAATGTTAAGTGTAAGCAGAAACGGACTCATTTTACACACATTGACCTTCATATTAAGCCTCGATGCCTCAGTGTGAACATATATTCAACTATAGACGGATCATGTGATTATCCTTGAACATATTGTCTCAGTTTTCCCACATGTCACATCTCTTATCACTGTCTCATCTAAACTATGGGGGGAAAAAAATATCCTGAATCGTACTAATCTGACTCAAATCATTTCCTCTGTGACTCATGGGTGGAAACGTCGGAAAGTTCAGTGCGTGATTACAACATTGGTGACTGATCAGAGAGATAGAGTGACGCTACGTACCTGAGGTCAAACCCCAGACTTCCAAGGCCAACCACTACTTTCAGAAACAAGGAGAAGGAAAGATCAAGGCAGGAACGAAAACGAACAAGCAAAGTGAAGGGCCCCTGAAGGCACCTTAAATCACAGCATGCCCTGACATACCCTTCACCAAAGAATCAGGAGCAGATTCACACTTTCCACAAATGACCAGTGACTTACTTGAAACCCTGCAGCAAGATGCATGATGGGGGATCAGCACTGAGTAAGCCCGGGTGCGTATATCAAACAGACGGAGCATATTTAACCCTTCAACTTCGCTTAAACCCACTGCTGTGTTTTGTTTTTGTTTTTTTACCTCAGTCATGTCTAAACGTAAAACGGCGGCAAAGGTTGTTTGGGTTCATAAATGTGTGTTTATGCCTCAGAATGTCGGTGAAACGTCTCTGTTTACTGTTAACACAGAGAAAGAGCGAAACACGGGGAGGGGGAGTTCAGGTGGTGCTAGAGATGAGATTTCGCTGATTCAATATTTACTCATCAAACAGAACTATTTCCTGTAAGCACTTGGCCAAACTCTCGCTCTCACCACTTCACTCTATTGCTCTCCACCTACTTTTGTTTTTCCGTTTCTCTCCTCTTTGCTCCTTCAGACATATTTCTGGCTATTCGTCTCTATTGTCGTAAACTTTGTTTTTTAATCGAGCTCTTTTTTTTCTAATAAGCCTAATAAACCTGAACATGAAACTGTAGTATGAAGTTCATATCCACCCGCCCACCCCAAGTACTGGACCTTTATAAGTTTATATACAGCTGGACATAATATATGATATATAAACCCCCTTCACATATATGTATAGTGACACACATATACTCATAGCGTAATACACCAATGGACAAAAGTATTGGAACACATTGAATCCAGGTGTTTCTTTTCTAATAGAGGTCTGGAATAAAAAACAATAATAACAAATGTCACATTATAATTTTATACTATTATAAATATCATATGGATTATTGATTTTGATCTTGAACAGGACATCTTGCGAACTTTAGCCCTGATGTGTCCCAACTTTTTTATTGATAAAGTTTATAAACATGTGAAGAAAGTAAATGGTTAGTAGATGGTTGGTCATAACACAAAAAAATATTTCAGAGGTAGAACATTTAAAATCATTATAAGTGTTGAGAGAATTTAAGTTAAAAAAACCAAACACCTCTGAGTCATTTTGGAATTTAAACAAAACTAACTAATGTAATGATATTTATCCCAATATAAAACTGTTAGAAAAGAAACAAATGAATTCAACCTGCAACATTATGCTATGAGGCTAATGTATATATATTAGGGCTGGGAATATTAACGCGTTAATCGCGATTAGATTAATGTAAATTGTGATCGCGAATATTTTTTAATCACGA
>JAPSES010000109.1:12744206-12761529 GCA_029822895.1 Maxillicosta whitleyi
CTCTAATTCAGTTAGTTTTAATTAGTTTTTAAAGTGAGTTTACTAGTTTTTATTAGTTTTCCTTTTTTCCAAATGCTTAATTTTAGTTTAGTTATTATTAGATTCAGTATTAGTTTTAGTTTTTTTCATGGGATTTTTTTTTCCCTTGAGAAGTATTCCACATATTTGATCACTTGTTTCCAATACAAGGCACTTGCTTTTATCTGTCTCAGTCATATTCAAAGAAATCCCAAATCGAACTCTGCCGCTTTCTTCCATCCTTTGTTGCCATGTTCTTGGGTAGTGTAATGAGTAGAAGCCGACTTTGACTGAGAAGTGACGGACCATGATGTGCCGTAAGGTGCACCCGCTCACATAAAACTGAAATAAGGTGATTTCATACCAAACCAAAAGGCTTATAAACTGATTGTCAAAGACGAAAACGAAGGGCGTTTCACCTAAAATATCAGTTCATTTTAGTTAGTTTTGTAAACACACACATCAGTTTCAGTTAGTTACAGTTTTTTCTTTTAATAGTAGTTATTAATTATTTCAGTTAACGAAAAAAATTTTTCAATTTTAGTTTTCGTTATTTCGGAACTTTTATGTATTTGCCAATGCAGATTTGTTTTGGTGAAATGTTCCAGCCAGTAAAAGTCATGTCACTGAGGATGTTTGAAACAAGGTTAAGCAAAGCCACAGTAGTTGTGCTGTGTTAAGTAGTTGTGCCATTGATAAACTATGTGATGTTCATGTTTTTAGTGGTTCTCCGTTTTTACAGTCTTTGTCTTTTCAACATTCCCTAAATATTACTGGTAGGACAAGCCAAGTCCTGAGGGCAAAGGTTTGACATTGGCATTCTTTTTCACAACCATCCTCTGGGTTTGTTGTCTAACAAAGGCTGAGCTTTTATCTGAGGAGAAGCTGAGGAAACCTTTTGACTGCAGAAACATTTGCAACGCAATAAAAATCTGCTCTGATCTAGCACTTCTCACAGTCAGGACTGTCCTCGGCTCTCTCAGATGAAATTGACCTACATGCACCCCCGATGCTTATGGGTAAAGCATGTTGGCTCTGATCCAGTTAACTCCTCTGTTTCACACATACACACATCGTATATACACAAACAGCTTTGTGGCGTGGTGGACAGGAACAGAGAGATAGTAGAGAAAAGGGAGTACTGCTCCATCTACATACCCTGTGCCTCATTCATTTGAAATGCTGATGACTCCTCCTCCCTCACCCTCATCACTCCATTCCCTTCTCTTTTAATGTGGCGGAGTCATCCATTCCATTAACCCTCCTTCTGCTCCCCTCCCTAGGTTAGAATGAAGCAGATCCCCCACTACTGGCCTCCCTCCACCTCCATATAAAAGACAAGGCAACAGGGGCCACAGTGGTGATGATGGCAGGGGCATTTGTCATGCTCTGAGCCGCAGCAGTCTGTTGCTCTCTCAAGGGCCTTTGTTGTCCCCAGTTCCCAACTTGCTGGCTAAGCAGGGGTTTTCACATGTTTCATTAACATCTGAACCAGCCTCGCCACTTTTGAACATTTGACGTCGCCCGGCGGGAATGTGCACCGGCACAGGCATTAATGCAGCGGAAAACATAAAAAGCAGGATCCAAAAGCGCATACATCCAGGAACTAGCAGTCGGGTTTTATGAAAGCACAAGTGCAGGATTAGAGCTGCATCGCCAACACCCCCGCGCACACGTACACAAAACACACTCCACCGTTTCCATGAGTGTTGACTGCACATTCAGCCTACAGTTATCCAACCTCTACGCGGTTCAGGGCACACATTCAGTCTTTGTACTGAGCACAACAATCAGCGTGCCCTGCCCGGCGCTGGTGTTAGGGGCACCACTCAAGTGGAGGTCACTCGCCGAGGCGTTATAATGCTTTGGGCTGGGCACAACAAGGCTGAGGGCAATCCACTTAAAGCGAACCACTACCCCCCCCGCAACCTCACCTCCTCTCATATCCCCTCTAGGCCACCCTGAACATCACACTTCTGAATGGAAAATGGGAAATCGGCCCTCTGCAGCACTTCAAAAACAAAAAAAGAGAAAGAAAATGGTGAGAGGGAGGGTGGGAAAGAGGAAACACTGCACAGGGAAGGAAAAGGGAATGAAAAAGGCAACATACACAAAACCAAAGCCAGACTGAAGGCCTGGACAAACATTTTTTATGTCCATACCATCAAATTACATCCACTTTTTATACTTTATGTTTAAGAGCAGAGGTTTAAGACTGCGATCACGAATCTGAATGTGTGAAAGGAACAAACGAGGAATGAACAATCTAACAGGGAATCCTTGAGTAACACTTGAGACTTCTTAAAAATCAAACTTTTATTTCAAAAACTACATTTGTCCCTCCCAGTTGTCACTAAGATTGCCCTCTAAAAGCTTAACAAAATGGGTGCTCAAGCTTACAATTGCAAAATATGTGTTCACAACAACAAATACAGAAGAACGTCATTGAAAGAAAACCTAAACCTGAAAAGCAAAGGATTTTTTTAAATGCTTCAACCTCCCAGTTACACTCCAGAGTATCAAGTCTGAGAATTTATGAAATAGAAAACAGTTCACTAACAGCTGACACTTGAATTAATTAGAAAATAATATTTTACGGCATCATGGAATATTCTTTTACTCTCTGGCCCAAGCTTGATGTGAGTGAATTAGTGGTTAAAAATTGTACAATGACAATAGTACACATGTGATGCGTTAGTGTGACGTGTGCAGACTGTTGCGTAGCATAGCTAGCTGTTGTGTGAGTGGCCCTGGTGTTAACAACATTACTCTCACTGGTGTGTATGCAAGGCTTGTATAGCTTAGCTAATACCTTGTTTGACCTCCATGATATCTTTTGCGGTACACATTGAGCGTATTCAGCGTAACAGTGGAGACCTTGGTAGGTGCGAACTCCGATTGCCACCGGGTATTCTGCACATCAAGGAAATGAATGATTTTATACATATATAAAGAGAATGTAGCTTCAGTTATAAGTGCTTCTGTGAAGCCAATTTCAGAGTGAGTTTTAGCAGAACAGAGCTGTGGCCTTGCGTCTAGTCTACACTATTCTGCACCATATCATCGCAATACTGTATTTCCCTCTTTTATCATTCTTACTTTCACTTCGTTATCACCCTTGACTGCTCACTTTGTTGCTCCTTTATATTTTGTCTTTCTTGTCTTCTTTAATAGAATTAGTGCTGTCCATTCATACATGTACTAAACATCTCCTTGTTCCTGACAGCTAATGGAGGCCATTTCAAGCCCAGGATGAGGGATATTGAGATATCCTTCCTCCAGGGTAAC
The DNA here is from genome assembly GCA_029822895.1 of Maxillicosta whitleyi. NCBI lineage: Eukaryota > Metazoa > Chordata > Actinopteri > Perciformes > Neosebastidae > Maxillicosta > Maxillicosta whitleyi. Next base: position 12,747,513 of record JAPSES010000109.1, read on the forward strand.
ATCCATAGCAATTTTCTCTTGATTTGCTGAGTGATGGCCTTGGTGCAAAGGAACATAGACCTAATGATCATTGTGGAGATGGGCTCTCTAACTCAAGGCCATAGAGTGTGGATGACTACAAGCTATACAATAAGCTCTGTCTCCTCCCCCCCCTTCTCTTTCTCTCTCTCTGCTGAGGTATTTCCAGAATGCCGCTGGCCATGATGGATTTATGACTAGGCCATACTTTGGTAAACACCGATGGTGGGCAGCTTTGTTCTCCCCCCTGTGATATAGTGAAGGTCCCCATAAAAAATGAGAAAACCAGGTTACGGCCACCATAGAGCTGGGCTAAACAATAAAAGGCTTTATGGGCAGATATAGGCCTGTACCATAAATGCTGGAATCTGCTGTTGGAGGGACATTAAAGGGATAATGACGGGGGGAGTAGCTTTCACAAAGATCCCTGCAGCCACTAAGAAGGTCTTTTTAGAAAAGATACGCGCACACATTCATCCACACTAAAGATAGCAAAACACAGATGTACAAATCTATAGAACAGTTTAACTTTAGGTCAGGCTTTGATTGTGAGTGTGTGTGTGTGTGTGTGTGTGTGTGTGTGTGTGTGTGTGTGTGTGCGCGCGCACGCGGGCGTGTGCATATCCAGTAGATTGACAGAATGGAGGTGGAAGCAGTGCAGTGTTCATCGATAACTGCAGCTTGTTCTCACATCGAAGGGTCGGGCCCTCATTACACATTGGCTCGCTGTCGGGGAGCACAGCTGTTGGGTTTGGCTGGTGCTGCCTGTACAGGCTGCACAAAACCAGCTGTGCAAACAAACACACACATATTACACACATACAGAAACTGTAATGGCAGTAAAGGGGAACGTGGTGGTAACAGACAGGACCATAGAGTTTCAGGTAGACTTATAAGTAAACACAGGCATGTGCACAGGGGAGATGTGATACTGGTTGCAGAGGCATGTGGAAGTTGTTTGCTGGGCTGTGGCGGTGGTAGGAGCGGAGGCGGGGGGGTAGGGGGGATTATTGTGTTGATCATCACAGTTGTGTGATAATGCTGCTGACATGCACACTGCATGTTTTCCTCTACAGTGTGACAGACCTGGGTCGACACCATCACTATCTTTCAATCTCTCACTGTCTTTCACATGAGGACACGTTTCAAGACCATACAACGCATCCCTCTGCATTTCCCTTTTTCTTTATCCCTGCTGTGTTGCATTATTAGGTCGCTGGGAAGATTTAAGAAAGATAGAAAGCTTTGCCGAGGCTTGTCCCAACTTCTTTATCGTCTGGGCATTAGCCATCTGCTGGCACATGTGCAGGAGAGCTCGGGGGGAGGTGTAGCGTGAGCCCCTGTGTTTGTGTAGTAGCCGCTAAAGCAGACAGGAACTCTAAAATTAGGTCCAGGCCATTCTAACTCCAACATGTCTGGCCTTATCTTGTCAAGAGATAGCATTTACCCAAGCCAAGTGTTGTCCAAGTGATACAACAAGTCTGATCTGTTTTTCCCTTTGCCTTTTACCCCATTTAGTGTCTCCAGGCCAACTAGACCTCAGCCGCCTTTTCCATGACTTTACAACAATTTGATTTCACCCTGTTTTGATTTGACCGTCTGCTCCAATAAAGAACACACTGTACAGGAAGTATTTCTTGCCATGACGGAAAAAAAAAGATCTCCAGAGCAGGAACAGAGGAGTCAAGGGACAGCTGATTGCAGATGTTGGTGGACCGTCTCCAGAATCCCCTGAAAAAAATTCACTAATTAGCTGAACCGAGATCTGCTTCTCGGCTGTTAGCTCCACTTTGCAGTCAAGGCCCTCATCCTCTATTTTTTTATTTTTTTTTAAATCACAGACAATAATCCAAATGACATAACGACCTATTGTTTGTTCTAACCTGTCAGCTCATCTCCTTGGAGGAGTAGCAGCAAGAGGGGCACTTTTTACTGCTTCCTAACACCCCAGATTGGGCTGAAGAAAGAAGAAGAGTGGGGGCAGTAAAAATAGTTTGACACCCTCAAGGTCTAGCCAGCAATCTCCTCTCTGCCCTTGCCCATAAAACTCTTTGAATTCCCCTGTTCTCCCTTCTCCCCTCTCTTCCAATACTCCCCCCTTTCTCTTGTTCTTGTATCCACTAGCCTTTCAACCACTATGTTTAGAGGTATTCCTCTGTTAGTTGCGCTTACATAACCAGCTATTCCAAAGACCTCCATGTCTAAGTTTAATCAGATTGGTTTGTATGGACTTTTTGCAATAATCCAAGCTATTCAGGAAAGACTTTCTTCACAGACACAAGGTCGTGAATTGAGACAGCTCTATTCTCTCTGGTTTTACTCCGCACCAAAGTACTTTTCTGTGTTCTTAGAAGTGTGACGCTCATTTAGCGGGAACAAGAACAGCTACCTGGACTGGTGTGTAAATGCAGGCTGAACCTCTTGTGACCGTGTCTCTCTCTTCTATATGCTTTTATACAGCGTTGATGACGCAGTAGAGACCACTGAACACTTTTTGTTCTCTTGTATGTGTGGCATCAGTTGCTGAAACCAACTCTACCCTGTGTCTCAGAATTTACATTCATATGTCACCAAATTACAAATGAAAATACATTTTATTTAAGTATTTGCAGTCCAAATAAAACATAGGTTACTAATTATATTTTCTAAGTTTTACAAATTCAGATCAGGATGTGAATATGGATAATAGATGCATTTGTTTTTAATTTCTGAGACTGGATTAAATTTACTGCCTATGCAGAGTTTCCAATGCTTTGTCTGCGTTTGCGTCATCTCCATCTCTGTTTTCATGTCATAACAGGACCAATATTATTGACTGGACAGCATCTGGCACTAGACAGCACTCATTTTGCTAATGATGTAAAAATAATACATCCAGTTCTCCAACAGCTAATTGAAAAGACACACTGCGTTTCGCCTTTATCTCTTTTTGTGCAGATACAAACACTGCATTTTTATTTATTTATTTATTTTTTACATGCCTGTTTTGTGTGTGTGTGTTGGGGGGGGGGGGCTGATAAGGGGAATTTTGATGAAAAATAAATCCCAGAAATCCGTGAAACAAAACAAAAAGTCTGGGAAAAAGACAGAAAATGTCTAATGTAACATTTTCCCTCCCCCTCTCTTAGAAGCAATGATCAACTATCCGTTATCTCTTAACTTGTTCAATGTAATCACAGTGTATTACCCAGCGATGAATGCTCTCCCCCTGGAGAAGAAAACAGAGCCTGGAAAATTAGCATTTTCTGACAGCCATTACTCATAGAGCTAATCCTGTCAAGGAATGTGTGGCTGCACTATCAGTGCAGGCAAGGGGTCGCAGTGGCCTATGCCTGCACACTGAGCTCTTATCAGGCAGTGTAAACACACTAGGGTCTGCATTAAATAAGTGTCACAGTCAGTGGGGGCAGAGTGGGCCCCCCTGCCAAGCCTCATGCAGATAATCCCACTCAAAAACCACACTGGTCAGACCTGGCTGTGCCCTGTGGCTCAGGTGTACAGAGAATGGGGGAGGGAAGGCATTGTGAGTTACGGGTGTAGATTACAGCACAAGTTCGACAGGTTTTTGCCATTGTCCTCATATGTGTAAATATATGTCTGCTCACACAGGTTTTATTTGGAGAAGGTTCCACATCACCTCCGAAACACTAAAACAGCTGAAAAATATAAATGGAAGGGAACGACTATACCATTACACCAGTTTTAAGGTTCTCCTGAAGGTTCTCCTGATGTCAAACCCTAGCTGTACCTCTAAGTGTACCTCTGGTGCAGCATCCGCTTTTCACTGGCAAAATAAAAATACAGTGACATAACTGGGTCTGGTACAAGTACATCTGACTGAACTCTGAAAACTAGAATATACAGGCAAGTTGAGCAGCAGCTAAACGTCACATAACATGACAAACCCAGGTTGAAGTACAACACAGGCTGATGTTCAGACACGTTGGGATGTGTTGGACTGTGACCTTAATTGGCATTGCTAATGACTGTATCACATGACTCCGAAAAAGGAAATATTCGTGTCTTTGTAATAATGATAGTTTTGGCATGCACTCAAATGTCATGGATGACATAGATGTGTGTTTGCTTAACAAGCTGCAACAATGTTGCATGGAATGTTGCAGAGTAAAGGTGGAGTAACTGTTCTGTTTTATCTTGGAGGTGATGCAACTCCATGCAGAAACACTTCCTGGACTTTATCCCACAGCTGTAATAACACGGCGTGAAAAAAGTGGAGTGTCAGTTGCAGTGACTTGGTGACTGTGGTACTTTAGATGCTTTATGCAGTTGTGGGTGAAGTGGGGCGCCTCTGTGGGCAGCATTCGAGGAAAAGTGTAATGGTGTTACTCCAGTGAGTGTACAAGGTGGTAAACCTTGAATAATGTGGGATGAGAGGGAGCTGGAGAGGCGAATCCGAGTCAGCCAGTGGGTCACCAGGAGGTGAGGCTGCCTACTTCCGTGGGTTCAGGAAAAGTTCAGCCGCATAGCATTAGGCAAATTAGGGAGACAGAGGCTGGGGGAGAAAAAATCAGAGGGTAGGGACTGATGAGAGCATGGGGGAAAGGGTCACATTAGTCTGGAAGGAGGAGCCCAAATAAAGAGTGAGAACATAGAGGAACTTCCAGGAAAAACAGCCAGAGATACTGTCCGCACAGCTCTCATTATGTCCACCAACCCAGAGTAAAGATATAAAAGACTCATTAATGAGCTTATATAACTTAATCATGTCCTCAAATACATTCCTATTTAAAGCCCCCGCACCTAAATCTGAGACGGGACACCAGGCTCCGCGCGCACAGTCCCACGCAGGGCCGGTGTTTGCAGAGGGAGATCCACTGGTGACGTCCCTGAAGGGGTTAAACAGAGGAGGAGCCACGCATGAAAAGAGACAGAGGGGGGGAGGAGGGGGAAAAAAGGAAAAAAGCCTAGTGGAGGTGGAGCCAGAGCCCTCAGCTGCTGTGCCTTGTCACATTTCTGCAGAACATGATATCCGCACGGTTCGGTGTGGGAATGGTGTAGGCTGCTCTGCCCCAATACAAACAAGGCGGTGCTGGATGGTTCACGCGAACCGTGGAACTGAACAGTCTGAGGCAAGGGGGGGGGGGAAGGCGCACGGAGGGACGGCGACTGATCCACGGGGCTGACAGGAGTCCACCCACGGCGGAGGGCGCACACGGGACAACCGAGCAGAACCCGAAGGACAAACTGCAACTGAACGGGTTTCCTCTGTGATCTGCGCCTCCGTCCCGTCTGTGTGTCTGTGTCTGTGCTGGGGGGGGGATCCACTCCGCGTTACCCACTCGGACTGGGCAGATCTGTGTTGTCTCCTGTGGGATTTTATTCGGTTGTTTTTATTTTCGTGTTCCGTGGATCCAGCCTCAGATCTCACTGTTTGAACCGAGGCCGACAGGAGCGGTATCTGCTGCTGAAGTTAACCGTGGCGTGTTTGGTTTGATTCGTGGAAACCATGCACACTGCTTTTAGAAAATATTCTCTCCAACAGAGACACTGATCCGAACCTCGGCTTGTGTTTTTTTTTTTTTTTTTTTTTTTTTTTATTTTTTTTTTTTTTTTATATAAATACCACACTAAAAGAAGATGCCAAATGCTCCGACGTCCACGCTGTGTTTGGATTTACCACTTTTCATTTGATTTTAATGCAGTTTCCCCCCCTTTTGCCCCCTCCCTCAGTCTCTACCTCTGCTGGTGGCGGAGCTGCAGACCCCACGGCTCCGTGTGCTCTTTGCTTGCGCCGCTATAGTTCGTTTCTTGATAATAATCCCCTGCTTTCGTACCTCTTCGTATGATGTATGAGAGTGTGGACGTTGTGGGACTGAATCCCAGCCCGAACCCGTTTTTAATGATGGATTACTACAACCAGAGCAGAGGATGCTTGATCCCAGAGAAAGGACTGGTGCCCGGAGCGCCACATCCCTACAGCACGTCCATCAGAAACCAGCACTGGAACGGCTCCAATCACTGTAGGTGTCTTGTCCTGCCTCCTCAACTTCATTTCACTAACAGAGAACTTAAATCCTGTCTGTCCATCCCTGCAACCTTAAATCTGATGCTTGAATTTCCATCTGATTTAATGATCACAGAACCCTTATATCCCGGCCTTTTATTCTTTATGTTCTCAGCCTGTTTTTGCCTCAATTATTTAAACACCTTAATATGTGCAAAACAGAAAACCATGTTATCACCATAACTGAATTATATATACTTGACCCACTTTCGGTGTTCTCTCTATTCCCTGCCTCAGATTGTGCCCAGGTTCAGAAAAAAAAAAAAAAACCCTCACAGAAAACCCATCCAGAATGTGTTATCTAAAGCTTTTGCCTTCCTGAAACATGCACTTAATACAGACAAGGTTTTGCAAGCCATGCCAATGTTAATCAGATCAAACTTTCCTGCCTGTTATCCCCTGGCTTCCCTTTGGTAATCTGGATAGCTGCATCCATGGGCCAATGTTCCTGGGCAGAACAGAACAGAACAGTCCTGTCTATTTAATGTCTCAGTCACTTTCTGAATTAATTATCTGTGCATATCTACAAGGTGATTTATATTTGGTAAAGTTAAGGAATCAGTGTGGACATGGTTGTGCAGGGAAATTGTGTGTAAACAGCATATTTGGATCGACATTTAGTTTCATAATACGCCCATAATAATAATATAATAGACATTGAATCCTATTAGTCGTAAACAGGGATGAATATTTTAGTGTCTGTGTGCATTTGATCAGGAATGACAGGTATTCTGCCACATCTAAAAATAGCATGTCAGCGTCTGAGATTTTAAAACATCACGAGGACTCTTTGCATGTCCATCAGTGTGAAGTGTGTAGTTTTCTCCGGCTGAGTAATCATCACAGGCAGAGAGAGGTTGCAGTTTATTGATACTGTATCTGCAGCAATAAGGGAGAGTTTTATTGCAACAACAAAGTATCCCAGGCCTTTCCCCATTCTTTACCTCAAAGGAGCTGCCGTGCACAAAGCTGGAGTGAGGCCTTTTATAAAACCGATAGCTCTGTTGTCTTTCACAGCTCAAGGAGCGTAAAAGGCAGGAATCTCCACAGGCTCTTAAGGGCCAATTTCCTCCTCATCTCAAGACTATAGAAACACGCGACAAAGGGAAATTTAAACAGGAATTTCTGATGTTTGGCAGCGACAACAAACGCATGCATAACTGTTTGGTTTTGACCGCCGTCAGCCTCTCCTTCAGTCTCTTCTTCCCAGTATATATTTTTTTAGGTATCATAATTTACTACACACTATAACAATAAACTGCATATATATGTATGTTTTTTTTTCTTTTTCTTTTTCTTTTTTTTTTTTTCCAAGCGAGATATCAGGCTAGCTTGATAGAATTTATTGAACTGGCCCACTAAACAGCTCTAGTGGCAGCATTGATTCAAACCATGTGAGCTCGTCTGAGGGGGGGACTGTGGGGGTTTGGCCCAGGAAAAGACCTCTGATCCCTTACTCGACTCCACATTGTTTTGCTCAACGGAGGAGTTGCAGAAGGGGGAGAGTGTGTGTGTGTGTGTGTGTGTGTGTGTGTGTGTGTGTGTGTGTGTGTGGATGATGGGGGGTGGTGGTATAGCTGCTCTTTGCCTTACTGCTTCAGTGTAATAAAAAATTTAGTGCACAACTGGGGAGTGGTGTGTGTGTGTGTGTGTGTGTTGGGGGGGGTGTAGAGGAGAAAGAGGCATTACATCCGTTAGTGTCATCACGTGGCTCCGAGGCTTATTGGATCATAAGGGTTGGAAACAAAACAGAAAAAAAAAGTGGGATTTTTTTTTTTTTTTTTTAAACACCTCCTGCTTTTGTGCTTTTGAGCAGGAATCCAAACCAGTGAGGCTCAAAAGCACAAGACAATCCTAAAAACATCTCCTGGCTTTATCTGTTTTTTGTTTTTTTTAAATAGAAACTTCACAGACAGTAGTCTTCTGGTATGTTATCCTCTGCACGTGGGTTTAGAAACAGATTGCTGGTGGAGTTAAACATTTTTTTTACCCCCTCAGTGCTTTTCCTTTTTAGTCCTCTGTTTTTTCAACCTCTCCACATGGGCTCTAACTATTCATTATAGGCTTTACAGACGAGCTCTCTGGCTCTAACGGTGCACTCAATGACATCTTCGCTGAAGTGAATCTGGCCTAAAACGGCCTCCAGGACCCATTAAGTGTCCGGGCATAAATCCAGATCATATGGATGCTTCATCCCCCTGATGTTATTAGTTCCTCAAAGATGCTGCCACTTTAGTTGTCTTGACTGTTTTAGTGCAACTGCTGTGTCAGCGCAGGTTTGCAGAGTCACTGGAGATGTCGGTGAACCACTTGCGATGGGGTTATTTGTGGATCAAACAAATGCTAAATTTTTATAGTAAAAAGCCTCCAGCCTCGCAGATGAAGTGCTCTTGATTTTTCACTGTTGGCCTGTCAGAATCCTTACAGCAATTATGGGCTCATGCATGAAAGAATGTGCATGGCCTTGTTCACATGACTGTCACACACTAAATTGGGGGAGAGAGGGGATTGCATGGTGGGCTCAAATGCTCACCAGTCCATAGGTCTCTTTGTTGCTGTTGTTGTTTTCATTGCTTTCCACAAAATGAAATAACAGAGGCCAGAGATTTTCAGAGAAAGGGGACAAGGTTTAGGGAACGCGAGCTGTAGCAAGTTTGTCGTCTAAAAGCAGCGACAGCCAAGTGTGCTATTGGAAATGAACACTCTGTCTGAGGGGCAAGTGACTAATCTGACTCATGTGGTATTTAAGTGCGGAAGTTTTCTGCCTAGCAGGACACAAGGCCCATGAAAAAACAGATGGTATTTTATTGTTTTTTTGCTGTGACACACTGTAAGGAGCAATTTTAGACAATGATAAAGAGGGAGGTTAGATGGACTGATGTTTGTTTGTTTTTTTTTATGAAAAGAAACGTAAGGCTTTGCTGGTGGAGCTCAAAACCCATGTGGTTTTTCTTTTGGCTCTCTGAGAAAGACTGCAACATCAGAGGGCAAGCAAGAAAAATGCTTGTGCTGTTAGGCAGCAACATGAAAAACTGTGGGTGATGTGTGTGGACTTGTAGATTTGTGTTGGCCTTGGGAAAAAACAAAGAATATCACTTCCTTTTTCCTTTTTATTTATACATGCTGATTCTTTTTTTTTTTCTCAAAGTGTATGCTGAGAATCGGGGGGAAAATAAACAACAGAGCATAAACATAGTGGCCTGTTCTGTCCCCAAACAGAACGGGCCAGAGAATCTTTGGCATTCAAGTGTGGGCTGCTGTCATAAACAGCTGGAGAAAGGGGTCGCCTATTAATGCAGAACATAAAATATATATTTTTTTTAATCAAACCACTCAGGATTTCTTGGCAAAGCTGCTTAAAACATAAGTAGAATTACAGTTTGTGACATTGTTTACTTGAAGTGGTATTACAAATCCCCGGACTTCATATTCCTGAAATGCACTGTTTGCCCTTTATGTCATGCCAAGTCCCATAATAGAGTCACATAGTAATTTGTGCGTGTTCTTTTAGGTTTGTGCATTCAGTGTTTTCATGTGCAGGCTGAGGAGCCTTTGTCCTGGGGCTGTGTTGGATAGATGAACAGCGTTGAGGCAAGGTCCACTGTGTTTCCAGGGAAGGGAAGCGTCAGGCAGGCTCCTTATTGCGCCACGTCTGCCTAACCCCTTTCAGCCAATAGTGACAGTGATTTAGTAGCCCAAACACCACCCAGAGTGAGAGTGTGTTTGTGTGTGTTGGAGAGAGAGAGAAAGATCAGTATGTCCACAGAAACACGCCTGCTTTCACCTTCAGGTGAACATCAATAACACATTTTGTCATCAAGGTATGTTTGTAATGGCACAGAGGTGAAGGGAGTTCAGCGCTGCTGCCGCCGTTCTCCTGGGAAAGGCCGCAGGGCAGCATTTCACAACCTGCCATCACTCGCTCCCAAAACGGCACCTTGCCACCAACCTTCAAAGCTGCTGCCCTTTTTAATGCGATTCATCGTTTACTAAATAGAGATGCCCGTCGCAGGAACGGGATGTTTAACACACCACAAGGGTAGAGGCTGGAACAGAGGTGCGTGTTCTGTTTGATAGTGGCAGTTGCATCAGTTATTGTATTTTGTATGCGGGTGTGGCTGTTCACCTTGAACCTTGGCACAACAACTTGCTTTTGAACACACAAACCAGGTCAATGCTGACTGGGTAATATTAGTCTCACCTTGTTGGTGTATATTGCAGTGTCATTTCATATTGATGATGTCAGAAAGTCAGTGTATGTTTGTCTGGCCAGTGTTTTCTTGTGAGCTACATGAACCACGCTCAGACCCACTGATGGGCCCCAGCTTGTTTGCAGAGAGAATTAGCTGGAGGCATCAGTCAGGGAGTACTGTACACCACTTTGGTTTGACGCTAAATCCCCAAACAAGGGTTGGTGTACACTGCAAAGCCCACTTTGATGAATAAAGCGGAGGAGACAGAAAGGATCCAGGCAGTGTCATTGATTCATCTGAGCTTAAAAAAGACAGCTGATTGCAGACATTGTGACAATAGGGCTTTAATCTCACTATCAATAATTACATTCTCCCTCATGTCTGTCCTGTTACACACACACACACACACACACACACACACACACTGAGGTAGGAGGGGATCTCATAGTTCAGGTTAAAGGGGGTTCTACCCTTTAAAATATTCATAGCTTCTTCATTTAAATCAATTCGCCTCTACAGGGGCAGTCAAGCGTCAACTGTCAGAAATTGAGCTGCGCCTGTTGTAATCACTTCTTTACTTATCTCTACAGATGGCTTCTTCGCAATGGGCTCTGCATGGCTAGCTCAGCAGCACATTGAGGGAGGGGTCTCACTCTGTTTCTCACTCTCGTTCCCATCCGTCCGCCCTATCTTCATGTTTCATCTGCACCCTCTCATAATGGAACACACATAAATTCATCTGGGTATTGAACAAGGGACATTCATCACCCCAGAATTCATCTGCAAGGCATTTTCATTCCCAAAGTGTCTTTTTTCTGTCTCCCACTTTATCTCGCTCTCCCTCTCTGTTTCCCATCTCTACAGTGGCATTCTCCGTGTGGCAAGCCTGAGCCGGCCAGTCAGTGTCACGATTAATCTTTAATGCTCGCCTGCCCTAATTTTTCCTCATATTTTACAAGACTTCCTGCCCTACAACCCCCCTTTTTGCCGGGATTCGCTATATATAGAGTGATTACATGGAATGTTGCATTGTTTCATCAGTTGCAGAGGACCGTTGCCTTCCTCTGCCTCTCTTGAGCAGTCAGCCGCACTCTATCAGGCCACTAGCTCTAGGGCCGAAGCGCCGGGCTGTTGTTTCCACCAACACACTCATGTCTCGGTCTCCCTCTGGGGATCCGTGTTAACATCACATCCATGACAACTACGTACACCTCAAGTACAACACACACCACGATGGAATGCCCTCCTATTTACAGAATGGGACAGCCGAGAAAATAGGGTAGAGGTTAGTATGCTAAAAATACAAGTGCCTGGCAGTTCTCCTGCTGTCTGGGTAAAAAATAGCGCTGTGTTGCTGCCTTCTCAGTCAGCATTGTTAACCAAGGAGGAAGACAGAACACTCTACCCAGGCTCATGTGTTCTCTGTTTGTGTTCCATGCAAGAGGGAAGATGGAGCTCTGAATCGCACAAACTTATCCTTATTTGTCTCTGTGCACAAAACAAAGTCCCCTCGGCTACAACTGTGCTTTTTTAACAAGCTAGCAGGCCAGCTCCTGAGATAGCCGAGATGCCTTGATGTTCTAGATGATCTCATTGTGGTTAATAAGTGCAGTCCTTATTTGGCTGCTTTTCATAATACCTGGTGTTTGTTTCTTTAACGGGCCCCCAGGACACACACACACACACACAGAGCATGTTTGGAGGAAGACAAGTCCTTTCTGCATGTCTTGATTTATGGGAGCGTCTTTTCAAAGTAACTTTAGATATCCATATTGTGTATCGCCTCCTCTCTCTCTCCCGCATGTTATCCGGGTCCAGCCCTGTTCAGCCTGGCACAATCTTGTCTCAGCTGGTGACAGAGAAGCCCAGTCTGTCTGAACACCACTCTCTTCTCTTTCCCACAGCCCCTCTGAATCATTTCATATTCATTACATGTCTGGCTGGAGCCTCGGCCTCTGACATTTGACTCTTAAAGGCCCACCTGGGACTGGGATGAAATAGACTTGCCAACAGTGCGGTGGAGGTGGGAAGGAAGAGTGTAGTGCTGGATAGTGATGGATAGGACAGCGTGTTCGACTGAAGGAGTTGGACTGGCTCATGTTACAGGCTGCTTGTTCCCCATGACCCTGTTTGTGATATTAGCGTTGTGCAATGTGAAAGATGCTTTATAGTCAAGCAACTCCAAACACGTGTAGGTTAAGAGAGGTGAAAGAGAGGAGAGTAAAACAACCGGGTCCTGTTTGTTGGGAGTTATGAGTGGGTGTTAAAAGAAAGGTATTCTGATATCAAGCAGCCTCTTCATTTCAGTGCGACATATTGTCCAACCTTTGGGGTGACCTGTTGTGTCTTATCTGGGCCATTGTTAGTCAAGTACCTTCAGCCACGAGTAAGCGAGATTGTTGCCCGGCAGATATCGCAATAATGAAGTGGTCGTGTCAGATGCAGAGGAGCTCTTTTGTTCTCCAAACTAAATGTGTCCCAACCCTCTTAGCTGCTTGTTAATTTGCCAAGAGCCCCAGTAGGGTTAAGTTAGTAGCATATTGCTGTTCCTTTCTTTATGTTTCAACAATGCACTGGGATAGATAAAGCCCTCAGGATGACATGATCCCTCTTTTTCTGGATGAAAGTCGACACATAAACGTCTTTGTCTGCTCTGCATTCCTTGTCATCTTTTTTTTTTTTTTTTCCCAAAGCCTTCCCATACCAGATCCAGGCCGGATGTTCCTTCAGTTTGGGGGAAGGAGGTGGGAAATATGCAGCCATGCAGCACTTAGCGCCGTAAGGGCACATTCTGTTATTCCGCTGGATTTTTAACAGTAACCCGAGGAAAGCTTTTTATAGTCAGCTAAAATTACATCAGGAGGGTAGGAAAGGAGGGAATGAAGAAGAGCATTTGTTCAGCACTTCTATTTAATAACACAATTATGTCTTTAAGTGATTGCCTTGTGCATCCTCACAAATCACTTTTGCACTCCAACATGTTGTGTCACACCTATGTGTAAATCCAATTTTCAGTTTCTGTATCGACTCAGTCTAGGGGAAAAAATGGTATTTGAAAATGGTTAAATTATAATCTTTTTATGGATGCACTTTTAACGGCGTGCTGTAAAGTGAAGCAAGAGTCACATGATACTTATGGGTTTTACATAGTTTTACATTGCACTAGATTTAGCATAAACATTTTTAATCAATTAAAGTTTTAGTATGGTGCTTTTTTCTGTTCTGTGTTAATGTTTGCTTCCTTTTCCGCTCTGCTATAAAGCAAATCTTCTATATGTACATGTGTCAGGATCCTTTTCTTAAGAGTAGCAACATTTTTCTTTGGTTTCTGCTTGTGGTACTGGACATAAAATGGGTCATCCCAGCTATTCCTCGTATAAACATCCCAGTTTTTTGCACCAAACCATAACACTGTGATCAATGTGTAAGCTTTGACTGCACTCCTATGAGATAAAATCAAGCGAATAGGCTTTTCTTTCCTCTCCACCTCCAGCTTGAGTGCTTACTAATGGAAAAGGTGACAACAGTTTGAACTAGAGCTGTCAAGCTGCGCAGCATGGCATCCTGTAGTAACTGTTGACCAGCCCCCTTTTGCTTGTAGCACCGCTGCTCTGTGCCACCACCACAACGTGACATCCTACTTTGCCCTCGCGCCATACGTGGGAAACCTTTGCACAACGCTGCTGCCACCACAGCGGTGCCACAATAGAGCTGGATTATTGTGTCTGGGCTGTCAGCACCTCTCAGCTGAAAGAAAACGAGAGGGAGGAGGAGAGGGGGA
>JAPSES010000109.1:12771300-12785123 GCA_029822895.1 Maxillicosta whitleyi
GTGATGAGAGATGGGGGGTGGGGGTGGGGGGGTGGAGAGGATGGATTCAGTTACAGTGAATATAGGAGGCGTGAGGCTTGCTGTCTGCTCTCCTGCCCTGTGTTAACCTCAACTGGTTCTCCTTCCCCTGTGTGTGTGTGTGTGTGTGTGTGTTTTCACTTATGCCTGTCTACACCACCGCCAGATTCCTCCCCCTCTTCTATCCAATAACTGTTCACACTCTGTGTTTGAACACAAACACACCCCATTGTCTCTCTCCTTACAGCTGTCAGTCTGCGTGAGTCTGTGAGTGTATGATTGCGCACGCCAGCCCCTCGCCCAGCTTATATTCAAATGGTGTACGGGGATTCTGCCGTCAGTAATCAGTGCGAAGGCGAAGCGAATGGAGCCCCATCCATTTCCAGCGTGGAGCTGTTATGACGCTTTGTCAGAGAATAGCAGGATTTCCCTGTAAGCAAGGAAATAGTCCCATTTCCCTCTTCAGTAATTGAAGAGTGCTGACAAAGCATTCCTGCATGTGTTTGTGTATATAGTCTTCCCTGCACATTCCTGCCATTGAAACCAGGAGTGTAGTCCGGTTATTTAGCAGAAGTCGGGCACTACATATGACTAATGCCTGTCTCTGCTCTGTTCCTGGTCTGTTTCGTTGCACATAAAAGCTCTTAAGTTGCTGCCAGTCTTTTTTTATGGACTTGCATGATACATTAGCCTACAACTCCCATGGTTTTGCAAGGCGGTCTCTATCCCTGGGGCTGTTCCATTGGCCATCTCGCTTCATTATTTTAAGCAAACTTCAAAGCGAGCCTTAATGTAGCAGTCGGTGGCATGGTGGTCTGTTTGGTGTCTCTTTACTTGTACAGTCATTGCTTGGAAAGACAAATGGACCTCTCTATGTTCCTCCATGTATCGTTACACATGGTAAACACGTGTGTGTCCAAATAACCTAATAGACACCAGGGGAACACGACGCTCTGTGACTTGAAAGGGATTCAACAAAGCAGAAGACCCTGTCACAGCTCTCCCTTCTCCTCGTCCATCCACTCTGCCTTCATTTTCTCCAGTTCTCCTTCACCACAATCCAGCCAGCCAGCCAACCAGCCAGCCTGCTAATGTAGTTAGCTTCCCCCTAATGATGGTGAAATCTCATTAATATGCTTCACAGCTGGGCCCAGTAACCAGTGGGGATGAAGGTAATCAAATCTCAGAGGACTAACCTAGAGCTGAACCTCGAGAACTGCTCGGCAGCACTGGGCCGAGACAGCCCGCAGTCTGGAGGCTTGATAATAGCCGGTGGGCTTGAGTGTGTGTGTGTGTGTGTCTGCATGAGTGTGCCTTGGTCTGTGGTCTTGTAGGCTTGATGCCTTTGAAGTGCTGATGTTAGCCAGGCTATCTAATGTCAGGATTAGAGCTCCAGCTAGTTCATCACTAGAATGGATTTCACTTCTGTCTTGTGCATATTTGTCCATTTAAGTCTAGTCATGCGGTAATTGCTTATGGAGGATATGGCTTCGAGGGTGCAGTTCCCCTCTAAGTGCACTTGTGGCTCATGATGTATGCAAAGTGGATCTGAAGAGCAGCATTACAAACCACTCACACTTGAACTTAATTAAATCACCGGTGCTTTGGCTCGGAGTTTGAGCACACAATCCTACATTAAGTTATTAAGATCTCTGAGGCCTGTACGCACACACAAAGTGTTTATGAATGTGAATACCAACGGGGAGATAGAAGCAAATAAATCCAAGGCATATGACATTACTCATATAGGACCACTTTTATGGCTATATTTTATGACCAGTCAACACATTTTCAGACTTTTAAAACTGCCAATTAAATTTATTGTATTAAAACAATGAAAACTTTGAATATTCTAGAGTTACTAAAATGCACAGTGTGTAACTTGTGCTGTTCAAGGTCACTGGGTCCGAACAATAACAACTGAAGTGAATTTGTGCGAGTTCATGAGAACTGATGCTGGTTAAAATCTACCTGATGTGACTCATTCAGTAGATTATACATTAGTTTTACTCGTATTACACTTGGTTTCATGCACATTTTTTTTATTGCCACAGGTAACATTAATTGTTAATGTAAGTGAATTACACATGAGGTTACTGTCTGTCTGAATTTGATCATGGTTGATGTATTGAACACTTGACAGAGGCTGTGGAAGTGTTATGTACTGTAGTGTTAAAGGCCTTGTTTTCAGATGAGGTCAGATGTCACATGATTCACAGATGAGTCTTTTAAATGCGCTTCTGCTGATTTAAAGCGGTTTGTGTTTTTGCACACCTGACCTCCTCCATGTTGACTGGGACTGGTCTGACGGCATGCCAGGGTACAGACTCTGCAGACTTTAATCTAACCTTGTGTGTCTGGTTAACAACAATTACAGTGACCAAACAGTTAGCAATGGTTTCTATTTCACCTCCTCTCTAAAGTGCAATAGTTTCCTTATCAAACTCTGCTGTGTTTCTTTTTTTTTTTTTTGTTTGTTACGGGTTCCTGTGCTCTTTTCCCCAAGCTATGCAGGGTGTTTGTTATTGTCTATTCACGCTAGCTCTCTCTTGGCTAAAGGAATGATATTCAAACTGAAGTTAAAGTATTAGTTACCGTGGTGACTGTGCAGGCTCTGGAAGGGCTACGGCCTGAGAAAGCTTGCCAGACTTACAAATTTCCAGTGTTAACATGTTGCAAGGATATCTGGGGGAACTCTCCAGGCTAGTGTGACTCAGTTCTTCCACTGTTTTGTGCGTATGATTTCGTGGGTCGGACAATAGGCAGGCTTGTATGATGGGTGCTGTTGATTAGAGCTTGGATGCAGGCTGGTGTTGAATAATACTTGGTGGAGGGCTGCTGAAGGGCTGAGTAGCTCTGTCCTCTCTTCTGAGCATTTCTGCCTCTCCCTGTCTCTCTGTCCACAGGCCTGCCATTGTTTTGCTCCATGCCTCGGCTTGACAAGGCTCCAGAAGCCAGCCATTGTATTTAATTACAGTCGCCAGCCCCCTCACAGACTCTTGTCCTTGTGTCCTAGATTTTCATGGGTGCTCTCATTAAGACTATGCGTTCTGTGTGTGTGTGTGTGTGTGTGTTTTCATCCAATGAGGTTTCCCTAATGGCCACAGGGAAGCCTTGGGCCTGTGTACATACCATAGATGTAATTTTTAAGTTTGTGCATGTGAGTGGGTGGCACATCTGTTCATCTGTGTGGCGCTAATGACCGCAGCTTTAACGTGGATGAATAGCTGTGTGGTCACACTGATAATGCACGCTTGTAATCTGTCCACATCAAGAGAGGCAGAAGAACACAGGAAACTGTGAATGGCTTTTTTGCTAATGAGGAAATATGCCATGTTATGTAAGGAACGCTCTGTTTAAGTTTAATTGGTTTGACATCAGCGTGGTGACTGCATGGGCAAAGATGGCCCACAGTGATACCAGTGAGCAGTGAGTGAAAAAGACTCTACATTCCCACAGTGCCCCCCCCCCTCCTCACACTTATCCTCCCTCCCATCTTACCTTGCAGTATCACTTCATCATCTCCTCAACGTTCTCTCTTCTTGTGCTGTCAGTGGTTTTACAAATAAGACTTTTGCTGTTTTTTGCAGACGCCAAAACTTTTCCCAAATACTTATATTTACTTTAGCATACTTTATTTATCCCACCCTGGAGGAATTTTACAGTTACAGCTGTGTAGTAATAAACCGCAGTCAATTCTATATAAATAACAGACAAGAAGACGGTGAGAAAAAGATCCTCCCATTTGTACTTTTTCAGGCTAAATCCATACCACCTTGAGTGTGAATAATCTTTTTTCACCTCATCTGTTTCGTATTTTTTCTTCAGTGCTTAAATGCATCACTGTGTCATCCCAACATTATTTGTTTTTCCCATATTTGTCCTTTTTTTTTCTCCTTTCTCTCCTATTACACACAAATCTGTTTAATAAAGTAAATATTCCTCCTTTGCCAGTCATGTCATATTTCTTCTTTTCAAAATGATTTCAGACCAGTTGTGCTGCAGCCCCCTCCCCCTCTACCACCTCTTGTCACCCTTTAACCCTTATTGACCCATTTACACCAGGAGCTTAAAAGGTTTCTGCTGGAGTAAATGTGGTAAATGACATCTGGGCCCCATAAATGAAATGTCTTAATATCTTAGCCCTGATTGCATGCCACTTTGAGGTGTTGCAATGTGAGCTTTATTGGTGTTTAGCTTAACTGTCCCCGTCACCCGAAACCCACTCGCTGGGCGTTTTTTTCCTGATGGTGAAGATAACAGGCAGGATTGGAGTGGGCTAGCTTTTGGTGTTCTGTATTTATGTGCGTGTGTTATTTTTTTTCCAGGCAGCCTTGAACATATCTGGGCATCAGGTTGGTTTATTTTGGTTGTTCTGAATGTAATCTCCCTTTGCACCATCTGCTGCCGCACACGGACACTATAAAAGGATATAAAAGTGTGTGCGAGCTGGAAAGAGGCAGATTTTTTTCTTTATATTACCCAGTGTGCAGTGAGATTAAGAGTTGAGCACATTGGTTGGTATTTGTCTGCCCTGCTGTCACATTAGATGTGTTCCCCACAGTACTACAGGCCTGATGAACCAGCCCACAGTTAAATATAGATGCCTTATTTACACACGAGCACTGAGCTGCTGCCAGTTCCTGAGCTGCTTTTCTATTCTCCAATCCCTTTTCTGTTGCACTGATGACACTGGGTGGAGCAACATGCCTGAAAGGTGCGCACATGTGCTGTATATCTGCCTGCATGGCAGATGGACAAACCACACGTAGGTAAATAAACAAGTTCGTTTAACCCATTGAGACCGCATTCAACACCACAGGCAATATTTACAGGTCTTAGCTTACAGGTGGTGATTGTATCGAATGTTGACAAAAGAAACAGGTTTCGCTTCGGCCGTAAATGTATTAAATCTCCCTCTCAAACTTAGGGTTGGTCCATTTTTATTGGGTCACCCTTTGTCAGAGTAAAATGCATAACAATAAGATGAAACAGGAATTCAGTTACCTGCTTTAAAATGGTACAAGGGTGTTCTTTGGGAGAAACAAAAATAAAATACAAGAAGAAAAGCAACGAAACAAGTCATGCGATATGAAATGAGGTCAAAAGTGTAACGGGATGAAAATGATATAAACGATGCAGCAAACCAGAAAAAAATTAAAAGACATAAGGGGACCAAACACAAAAACAACATGAAAAAGATGTTGCACAATCCAAAAACAGTGAAGGAGAAGAGGTCTCACACTGAAAGTCTGGGAACTGCTGAGTGGAAGAGTTTGTTGAAAGTCAATATCGCAACCCGAGATGCATAACATACATATCGCATCAAATTATGACACCTTTAATCTAGTTACAGCATGTTCTCGCTCAGCACAATGGTCCTATTTACAACTCTACAGTTATGGTGGAGTTGTTTGTTTAGCCGTAAGCCACCAGTCTGACCACAAAGGCCAGCACTATGAATGTGTTTTCATATTTGATTAAATGGACGTGTGCAACATGCAGGATATTGAGGCCAAAGTCCAACACATATTATCCCCAGAAGTAGTTAGCTTCACACAATCCTCTTGTTTACCACGTCAAAGCATATAAAATATGGAATCTCGTTTGTAACCTCAGCCCTCATATTCTGTTTGACTGTCCATGTTGCTTACAGGATGTCAAGTTTGTCTTTTTTTTTTACTGCTCAGATTAAATAAGACGATTTAGGTGTGTGTGTTTTTTAATATGGAGGTAAGAAAAGTGATAGATTTGTGTGTTTTTGTTGTCCTGGTATGATTTATCCTTTAATATTTTCACACGCTCACACTTGAAAAGACCACACAGCTTAAAAATAAATAAAGGAACGACTCCAGGCATTGTATCAGAGAACCTGTCTTTGAACCCTGCTAGTGCAATTCCTTGCTGTATTACGAGCGGATTCGCACACGAGCGGTAATTTCTGCAGTAAATAAGAGCGCTCTGCAGAGGCTGGGTTTTGTTTTTGCGCTTTGATGATCTGTGTGCGTTAGAAAGTGTTTGTGCTTTGAACTCATTTTGAGGATTCTTTCCTGTGGCGGATCTGAAAACGCTTGATCAAGAAGTCATCCTTTACATTTTTTTTTTTTTTTTTAATACATTGTTCGAAAGTAAGTTCCCTTTGTGGTTGTTTGCGTTGGATGCTGTCAGGCGTGTATCTGACTGGACCTGGGTTTTTTCAGGTGTATGTGTGCGTTTATCTCGCTGATATCGATTGATGCCGCATGTCTGTCAGTTCTCCATCTGATAGTGTTTGCTAACGCTCTCTGTTGCTCTTTCCCTCTCCACAGCGATAGAAACCCAGAGTACCAGCTCAGAGGAGATAGTGCCAAGCCCGCCCTCGCCTCCCCCGCCACCCCGCGTCTACAAGCCCTGCTTTGTGTGCCAGGACAAGTCCTCAGGGTACCACTATGGTGTCAGCGCCTGTGAGGGCTGCAAGGTGAGACTCCCGGCCTTCCACTGAATCTGCCAAGCAAGCAAGATGTTCGTCAGTCTAGCAACCTTCATGTGATTTTCAGAGAAGAAAAAGACAAACGCGCACATCTTCACAGCTCTGCTCAGTTGATAAAAGCGATAAGATTTGTCATTTGGACTCTTTCACATCCCTGTGGGTTTTTTAGCGTTTAATGCTGGAATTTAATGTTGGAATCTATCCCACTTTTTCATCTGATAGATCAGGGCTATTCAAGTGTATTTTCCCACGAATTAAATTGTGGGAATGCTATGGACTGTGGGCCGGACCCTTGAAGTATTACTCTAATATTGGATGCACAATAGACACATCACCATTCATACTTTTTAATAACTATTAACCTGGTGTGTTGAATTTCAACATGCCATCCCAGTCACAGTAGCTGTGGGCTTTTAGTGCAAGTAAGAAATGTAAATATAACATTTCAAACAACTTATTACCATCAATATTGATGTTTCGCTGACCAAGTCGGATCAGATTTAGTTACATTTTTGATTTTCAGCCTTAACATTGCATCTCTTCTCTGTTGAATGCACCGTGTTTTCATCCGTAAACATCCGCAGTTTGGCAAAATGGCGTAAAGTGTTGCAAATGGGTGTATTAAACTATTTATTAATTATTTGTGGGTAGACGGGGGTGTGGGCCACCTGTTGAATAGCCTTATGATAGATAGATAGATAGATAGATAGATAGATAGATAGATAGATAGATAGATAGATAGATTTTATTTATTTATTTATCCCAAACTGAGAAATTACAGTGTAGCAGCAGCTTGACACGCATGCAATAAAAATCCCACAGCAAATAGGAGTAAAAAAGAAATACAACACTTGAGCAAACACTATACATAATAAATTAGAAGTGGTTTATTGGTTCCTGTATACGACCGCTTCATGAACACTCCCAAAGTGCAGACTATAGCTGAAGACATTGTAAAAGTAGATAAGCTTAAACATTATTATACCTTCTATTTATCATGTACTGTACATGTCAGTTTTGTTGCTTCTCCTATCTGCTCTGTCGACGTGTCCACATCTTCTGTCTGTTATCAATACAGCCGTGTTACGCAGGTGCTGAGGGGGCCACATACAGTAGACACTCCTAGCCTCCATCTGGTCCGTTATCAGCGGATAGTTGCCGTGTGCATGCATGCATACATGTATTCCTGTGAGGGTGAGCACACTGACCTCTTTATCTCACTTCTTCCAAGGCACACAGCCAGAGTTGTGTAACCTCAGAAGAGGGAGGAAAAAATGAGGAGGAGGGATGTGCAGGATGGTAGTGCCAGGTGCAAACCTCGTATCTCTGTAATGTCAACATGTTAGGAAACACTTTTTTTTTTTTTGCTTTGGGATTCAGTTTTGAGTTTAGTTTCAGGGTTAAACTCATCCCAATGTTTAAGCGCCATTAAGTGTAAGTTTCAAGGTTTTCCGTTAACACCGCTCTGTGTTCCGAGAGGAGGCAGATGAAGACAGACAAGGTGGTGCTGATGGTGACAGGTACTTGTTAGACCATCTGACTTATTGACTACAGCCAGAGTTGTGTGTGCTGAAGCCAGACTAATGTGGAAGGAAAAAAGTTGTACAGAAGAAGGCAGGAAACCGCTACATTCCCAAACAGTGGGATGTAGAAATGCAGACAAAACAAGTGAGTGAGAGAACAGACCGCGGAAGGTAGGAATAACCAGGAAACAAAAAAAAAAAAAAAAAAAAGGAGATGGTTGGAGGGGCACCATGTTATGCAGACGGGGTACGGGGGGCCAAAGCTGAACTCAGTGACTCCAAAGGAAAGATGGTCAGTGCACCAGAGCGCAGTGGGGGAAGGGGAGAACATGAGCAAAGAATGTACAAGGAGGAGCAAACAGGAAAGTAAGGAGCAATACACACATAACACACAACCTAGGAATGGGCGGATTCTTCAACCGCTTTTATTTTGAAGGCTTTACCATCAGTAGCCTTCGATTAAACGGAGCACTGAGTCAAGTAAAAAGGCTTAAGTTCCAGTTTCTGGTGAAAGTGTGTTTGGATGTGTGGTACCATTAAAAAAAAAAAAAAAAAAGATGGCACTGTAACACCGTGCTCTGTGGTTTGCGTCGGCGTTAACACGCTGTCGACTTTATTTCACTGCGTGCTGTGGCAGAATGATCACCTGCCTATGGTCGTGTAACAGTCGGTGGGATTAGCTGAAATATGGACAGTAATACACAGGGGCGTAGCACCAAATTTGGGGCCCCAGGAACCACCATTGCGTGGATTCTTCAGAAAATATTGCACATGCACAGTTGAATTTTCTTTATTCATCGCATATAAAATTAAAAACACCAGAAACAGTACAACAATGAAGTAGGGACTCCTCAAAAAAGAACGAATGGCAGTCTGACTTCACAATCATGAAAAGCTTTTTTTACAGCACAATTAAAGATAATAAACTATAATGATAAAACTGACAGATTTTTTTTTTTTTGAGAACATGGAAAAACAGAAGGACTAAACCAATGTACATTGATAATGGGGGTGTCTGATGTAGATTATATGTACTATTTGCAGGCTGGGACATATATTTCAACCATTGCATTCCCAGAGAACATTGAATTTGCATGAAATATCCACATATATTGACATTATTTAGGGAAGAAAAAAAAAAGAAAGGGGAAAAATAGACTCCTTTGGGACCCTCCCAGCCAGGGGCCCCACCTGTTGTCAGGACCCCCTGAATCAGTCCTACTTTACCCCCCTCTACCACGCCCTTGGTAATACATGTTAACTAGTTGGTTTATCCTGTAAAACAGAACGGATGATGCAGCTACGGTCACAGTGAGGTTTCAGTTATTGATCAGTTTGTGTCAAAATGTTTAACCGTTCCACTATAAGAGCTGCTTTTCCTCCAGTCTCACTGTCTTTACAACACGTTAAACAACAGCCTCACACTTACTAATGAAATATTGGCAAAAAACTGTGATAAACACAGAAGGACAAGGTGCAAACGTGACTAATTAGTTGTTTCTTCGCTGTTATCACAATGTTAAAAAAAAACAGAAAATGATGCAGTAATTAGAGTTTTGAGGTTATTGTACATGTGGGACGCAGCTGATGTGTTAATCTGTTCAATACAAATTACTTTAAACACTAAATTATACATTTTTTTACCTTCGCTTTGTCAATGCGTTATCTGCTCCCTTAAGTCCATGCAGCCAAGGTGAGAGGAGTTTCTGCAGTGAATCTAGCATTAATTTAAAGGGGAAAACCGCCTTCCTGTGAAACCACCAGTGAGCTTAGTCCGTCTCCTTGGCTGAATATAATTACTTTCACAGATAAGTTATGGAGGGGAGGCTATTTTTAGCCACAGAGATGCATGCACAAACACATCAGAGAAAAACCAAAGTACAACAAAAAGTCACATTAACTATAGAGATGAAAGCTGTTTTTGGGCAGAAATGGGGGAGGAGTTGCTGCTGCATCAAACTAAAAACAGATCGGGGGTTGTATGACGGACAGCTGCAGAGGGCAAAGGTCACAGACTTGAACCTAGGCCATTAGTGAGATGTCAATCCTGTAAGGCGGAGATCATAAGGGTGTGTCTTTACTCTCTGTTTCAGTCTGAAAATGAAGACAAATGTTCTATAGAGGGTGTCGCCATGTTCCATTGTTAAAAGTCTATCATAAGTATCATGATTGGTGGCTTAAATGTAACGCATTTCTAGTTGGAGCGGCTCGCTCAATAGCCGCCGTGTTAATTTTTCAGATATTCAGAACGCCTTCCCTGTATTTCTGACTTCAGAGGAGATAAGTTGCTATAGCATACTCAATAATTCAACACTACAGGCATGTGAATGTATGCTTGTCTCATCTGAGACAGGGGTAAGCTGAGGGTTAGCAGCGTTAGCTTTGCTGCAGCATGCCAAACTACAAAGGCATTTCCTGGGGGCTGCAGTGAACAGAGGAAACAGGAGGGGGATGCTGAGCTCTGCTAGTTGGAGACAGCTCATTCGTTTGTTGTTTAAGTTCTACCGCCCGCGCACACTCACCGGCATTGCACTTTTCCCCCCTCCAGATATTAACACTTAAACATTAAATATGCATGCCCACCCCCTCATGTTTATGTTTTTGTCTTGAAGGCATGGCAGCACGCAGCAGGCGACCTCTTTTTTTTTTTTTTTTCTGGTATCTGCGGTATTTGCAGGGAAGCGTCCATATTTTCAAAGTCCCAAAAGCAGCCACTTCTTGCACAAATGACCCCTATTCGCTGCGTTTCTTTTTCTAACATCTATCTCGACTAACGCGTGGGCTGCGGTATTAGCTGCTTAGTAATCGAGGAAGGGGGCACGGGGAAATACACACACATGCACGTGCACGTATGCGCGCAGTAGGAGGCTGGGAATGTACCTAATCTGGGCACAGTGTGAAAGTCACGTAAGAGAGGATTCCTGTGCTTCCCTGTGAACTCACCAGCCCCAGAATCCCCAACGGTTCTGTCTTCATAAAGCGTTTCCTCACACACATGCAAAGTGGAACACGCTCGTAAACGCTTCTGACACACGCCAGGTAGACAGCTGTGAACTCAGACCACATGACACACGCAATCACGTATGTGCCGATGCCGCTCTCCTCTTTTTTTTTTTTTATTCGCTCCTCTCATCTCCTCTGAACGCTGCAGGCCGGCTGAGCGACCTGCTGAGGGCTCTTGTCGCCAGGCGGATTAAGCGGTGATACAAAAAGAGGCTTAAGGGCCACAGGAAGCAATGACTCCTAAAAGAAGGAGAGGGGGGTGAGGGGCAGGAACAATTGGACTGGCCCACGAGCCGGCGGCGGCAACCAATCGGGAGGTGCGGTGAGAGGGCACCTGAGCCTCATGTTGTCAGGAGGGAGTAGGTCAATCTCTTGGTGACACTAGGGTCAGGGTTGGGGCAGCGCCAGATCAAAGAGGACAACACACACACACACACACACACAGAGGGAACAAAAAGACTACAGACTTATCCCTCCGCATTGAATTAAACACCACCTATCGGCCCCGTTCTCTGCTTGTTTAAGGCCATTTCAACACAACTGTTTGACGCTAAATGTAATTAAAATTACAGCTTCAGAGCAAAAAAGTCAAAGTCCAGCACCCTCCATTATCACAACATTCCGTTTTCCACTAAGATAATTAACTTCCTCAGATGGATCCATGATAAAGAATCCACTCCTGAGGTGTTGTGAGTGTCTCTGTGTGGGACGGAGCTGTGAGAACAGGCCGCTGATCCAGGAAGGACAAATTGCGGGCCATCTGTCGGCTAGCAAAGCTAATCCCTCGGCATGGGATGGGGATGGGGCTCCCTGGTAGTCACCGGACCGCAGCAGACTCCACCCCCCTACCTCCATCCATCACTAACCGTCCCCACCTACCAAAACACAACCCACAGCGCCGCATCAATACTGACCCTGACCCGCGTTCCATTTGTCCAGAGTCCCACTCACCGAGTTCTCACCCCGCTGGAGCTGATTTGCATGAATCTCTCTTTATCTTTGTTTATACACATGGGGTGTTTGAGCAGACGGCCCAAAGGGATGAAGATGTTTTTAATAAGGAGATTAAAAGCTGCGACACTAACTTTTCAAACGGGTTGACA
The DNA here is from genome assembly GCA_029822895.1 of Maxillicosta whitleyi. Lineage (NCBI taxonomy): Eukaryota > Metazoa > Chordata > Actinopteri > Perciformes > Neosebastidae > Maxillicosta > Maxillicosta whitleyi. The sequence goes on from JAPSES010000109.1 coordinate 12,783,417, forward strand.
TTGTTGACTTTATCCGTGGGTTAGGTGTTGTTCCAAAGCGTGAATGTACGCACATTTTTTACTGGAAATCTGTAGTTATTAGTCAGCCTCCTGAACTGGACATGTTTTTTTTGTGTGTGTTTGTGTGAGAGAGAGAAAAAAAGATGGCTGCAACTTTAACAAATGTGTCCCTGTTACATCTCAAATCAGTAATTATGAATGTCATTTTTTTTTTTTCATAGAAACATATCTTGTTTAAAATATCAGATCATTTCGGAGCCAATATTGTCTTTGGCAGTCTCAAAGTTCATAGGAGGAGAATCTAAACGACGGAGTTATTGCATGGGATTCGTGTTGTATCTATGTGGGAGAGGTGTTTTGCGCTTTGTGTGTGTGTCTTACTTTTGTGTAATCAAAACAAAGTGGGTTTTACTCCCCAAAGATCTCCCATTTCAACCCAGTGAGCAATGATGAGCTCATTAGAGGGTGTCCTCTGATTCATATGCATGAGCTCAGCTTTTATTTAGTTTCTTATTTTTAAGTGTATTTTTCAGTTTGGCTCAAATGAAATGGAAATTCATTTAACAGGATGTATTTACATTTTTTCCGTCTTTGGTCAGCCTATGGTCTGTGTGAAAATACGCCTGTATCTGTTTAAATTTGCCCATGTTTCCGTTTTACCTTCGATCCGTTTGACTTTTGAACAAAAAGCTTTGGAGCCAATAACGTCTCCAGAAGTGTTTTTAACGTCACGTGGACGTCATCAAACAGGTGGATAGCCTCATGAGATGATAACTGCGACTATTAGTCCTCCTCCAGATTATGTCAAAGGTTAAGCCCTTAAAGGACTTAACTGTTTGTTAGTTCTTTGCTGAAACATCTGCTGCAAAAGCCAATACAACAGAGTCTGTGTGAGTTCAGATTTAACACACATCTAACACACTTCAGCTCTGATGTCTTCGTAGGGTTGTAATCAGTATACGTAATTATTTCTTTGTATTCAGATATAGGGAGAGTAGAATATGTAGGCAGTAAGAACAGAAAAACATCCGAACAAAATGGCGTCATTGAGCAAAACAGTATTTGGAGTGATTTCTATTCTAAGTACCGTAAATAATAAAAGATATTTGATCTATTTTGTCATTATCTTAAAGTGGACAAGACCTGCCAAGTGCAAAGGGAGGTCATATGAAGTACGTGTGCAATGAATTCTCTTCTAGAAAAGTATATTTATGTCCAATATAACCTTGATTTAAAAAAAAAAAAAAATCAACCTTATTGGACCTAAGAGTTTTGTGCAGTATTGTCATTTTACTGCATTTCATACTTATTTTGAATAGTTTATCTGAATTTATTTTTAATTTCTTCTGTTGAATTGAAGCTGTTTGTTCAGAATGGATGGATAAAAATGTTGTTAGAGGACATAACGAGACTTTGTTACTTTTGTGAAAGTTTTCAACATTTGTTGTTAATGTAAATAATCGTCAGAGAAGTTACCATATTTGGTTATTTTCCCATAAGTGGCAAAAAATAAATAAAAATCCAAGAGGTATATATAAAAAAATACAAAAAAACACCTATATGTAAGGTGAATGGAACATCACTTTTAGAACATTAGACCAATGTAAATGCTGATCCAGACACCTGTTCACACACACATGATCCCTTTGAACATCATTCCTTATATTAGTACCATTACTTCAGCATTACATTAGTACCATTACTTCA
>JAPSES010000109.1:12785223-12799859 GCA_029822895.1 Maxillicosta whitleyi
ACTTCATCATTCCTTACATTAGTACCATTACAGACCCTGTAGACCACATTGGACCTGACATTGTTGACTCACTGTAACTGTTGCTGTCACTGTCCTGTGGAAATTGCCAAATATAGTCACTTGCCCGATAAAGGATGATGTAATGAGGCTTTTTATGACATGGTTAGCTTTGCCAGTGACACTTCCACAGTCCCATCCTCTCATTGTCCTTCCTCACCGTCTCTTATGTCCGTCCATCATGCAGGGTTTCTTTCGGAGAAGCATCCAGAAGAACATGGTGTACACTTGTCACCGGGAGAAGAACTGCATCATCAACAAAGTCACCCGGAACCGCTGCCAGTACTGTCGACTGCAGAAGTGCCTGGAAGTTGGGATGTCCAAGGAATGTAAGTAGAAAAATCCATACTACCCATAGTTCCCCTCTGCTTGTATGGGGCTCTGGGGGCCGAGTGGAGATCTCATCATAGTTATTTAATTCCAGAGGGATGACTCGATGGTTTCCAGCGTTAGGAAGCCGCAGTTTTGGTTCGCAGTGATCACACAGATCAGCTTTGGCAGCGTTGTTCATTTTCTCATTGTAATTATCACCCTGTTTCTTTGGATTGTTGTCACATTCTGCTCTTAGCGGAAACCCCATCTCATATAAATACTGTAAAAATGACTCCCACCGCTTCATCCTACCCATACTTTCTAAGTGAGACCTTTGAGGTTTTTTTTTTTTTGTTAAGTGAATATTCTGTATAAATGTGAGACAAAGGGCAGCCATGATGCAGACTGGCAGTAACAGTCAGGGTGTCGCCAGGCTTGGCAGCCCTCTGTGATGAATATGTTCTCACCTGCCGAGAGTGAAAGAGCAGGCGTCTGCTCCCATCATTGCACCCCGGGGGCTGTGTGAACATACACACACACACATACACACACACACACACACACATACACATACACATACACACAGGCAATCAAACTTGATAAAGTAATTGGTAGAGGTGTGAGCACAGGGAACTCTGAGGCCAGCAATGTGTGTGTGTGTGTGTGTGTGTGTGTGTGTGTGTGTGTGTGTGTGTGTGTTCTGTCCCAGCCTGATATCTTGTTTTATACACTGACACAAACACTCCCTATCAATTTCCGTATTGGCAGAATGTGTTTGTGTGGGATATATTTGTACTGATAAATGCTCATAAATGATTGGACTTACTCTGAATGTTGCTCATAAATCCAAAGCTTCTGTTCCCTTTTGTTTTTGCCGGGTTTTAATGACCACACAAATAACTGGAGTAAACAGGATAGAAAGCACAGAAGAACAGAATCATACAAAATAGCAGCCCCATAGAGTTGAGTGCATTCATCGGACACAGAATGTGATACGAGTTTATCACATGAGTATTTATGTCAGATGTTTCTAGTTACTACTTTATGTCATGACAACAGAGGTCACGCTGACTGTTGCCTGTAGAAACCATATTTTAAATACAGCGAACTTTTTTTTTTATATTTCAACAAAGTGACGGAGAAATGACTGCCGTGCCATTAAAAGCCCCTAATTTAAAGGTGTCTTTGGAATTATACGCAGTACGGTGTATCTGAAAAGGCACAGGCTGAAGCGGTGTCCTTTTGCTTCTACAGGCACGCACCTGTTAAAACACACATGCATACTGTACATGCTCTGTTGCTCCGTCTCCCTCTCAGCCTCCTGTCTTCCCAGTGCTATTTACCTCATCTTTTCTGCTACAGTGAGTGCAGGGAGCTCTCCCCATGCCACAGCACTGTGGCCTACAGTAAAAGAAGTTATCCTCTGAGCTCCTTACCTTTGAATGGGGCCATTAATCATGGTTAGAAAGACCACAGCAGCTAGCTCTTTTGCACACACACACACACACACACACACACACACACACACACACTGCTCTGTTCAGTGGAATAAACTGGACTAGGAGAGCCATCTAGTGGTAGAAAAGCTGCACTGTAGTGGATTGTTGGAAGACTTGAGTTGTTCATCTATATTTACTTGGTTTTGGGTGAAAAATTAGAATTCAGCTCGCCGGTTGCGGTCATTTTGTGCTGCATGTGCAGATCACCACCTCTCGTGTCCTCAGCAGTGACTTTGGACAGTGAAACTGGTCTGGACTGGCAAGGAAGGAGAGGCTGGCCATCTGGGGCCGGCGGGGGGTCTGTGTCTCTGCCTCACATGCACACAGATTAAGAGACAGGAACGTTCTGCTTCTGTACACACACACACACACACACACACACACACACACACACACACACACTGCTTATGCATATACAATGTGACAAACACAAATTGGTGTGAATAAGAATCGCTTTAACAGAAGTACAGTGGGACAGCTCCACTTAAGGCGCCGCAAACTGTCTGTCACACATACACACATGTACATGAAGGGTGGACCCCCTCCCCAGTGTATGTGGGGGGGGGGGGGGTGTCTCAGTGACCTTGTGTCTGCCGGCAGACAGCTCCAGATGACAGTGCCAGGCCCGATGCCAGGTGGCAATGCCAAGCAAGATGAAGTCAGGAGGAAGAGGGTACAGAGGAAACAGCTCTAAGCCTAGAGTCCGATTCAATCAGCCTGCCTGACAGCGCATGAAATAAAGGAAACCAAGATTCTGTAAGAGAGATAATAATGGTAGCGCCATATCATTTAGTCATTAATTGTTACATCGTCGTTTTATGTTTCAAGGCTGATTTTGGCTTTGAACTGAACAAACATCATTATTTTAACCCATTAAGAAGAGATCTAACAGCACAAAGCACAAACACAACTACAGCCTCATGAACATGAATAAAGCTGTGGAACCGCTAACAGAATATAAATGTATTTAATAGAGGTTTTAAATTATGGAACAGAACCAGCGCTGTTCACATGTGATATTTCCAAACAGACTGTAGTGTTTTTTTTATCACCATTATCATATCTGTGTGTTAATACAGTGCATGTGGTATTCATTTACAGTGTTTATTGTCATGTGGCCTCTTAAGCCTGTGTCACCATGGTAATGCTATGTGATGCTTGTATCAACAGCCACATGCTATACATCCGTGTAACCAGGACGTCACTTAAAAGCTCAACAAACCCAATTGTTGTACAAGAGAAAACAACTCAAACAGCAAGTATTTATCTAAAATAAGCTAGCGGACGAGTGTACGTCATGAATAATGTCATAAAACAAACCAATGGGAGAAACTTTGCAGCTCTAAACTAACGCTAAACAGATCCAACAGTGTAAGGATTATGTTTCTGCTGTTAAAATCCACAAATATTGCATTGGTTCTGAATTTTTTTCTATAAATATTTTATGATCCTAACTTTGTTTTATATGAATGAAGCTTCTGCAGTCAGCTGATCCATCACGTTATTCTGGTGTCTTATACAGCAAGACAATGTATAATCTGAAAATCCTATTTTAAAAAAGAACTTAAAGGATAAAATCTTTATTCGGCATCATTCGATCCGTGACTGAAACGAAGTAAAACAACAAAACACTGACGTATTTTATAAGTGTTTTCTTGCAGTTGTAGACCAGAGCGCTCAAAATCATTTTAGTTCACACATTCAGAAAAAAAGTAAAATTAAAAATTAAAAAGTACAATTACATTATGAAACCATTTACATCTACAATGTTTCCTTTAATATGTAAATAACATGAATAATTACAATTTTTGAAAGAAAAATAAGTGTAATTTGAACGGTATTCTGCCTCAGTTATAATTTACATATTAACATTGTAATTTACAGATCACAAAGGGTCTAAATATACACAAAACCTTTAGTAACAGGCAGAATAATGTTAAAATTGTACTTATTTCACTTGAGATGTTTCAGGCGGTTCATATTTCTTCAGATTATTCACGTTTTATGTGAAAGGATAGTTTGTCCTTTTCATAATTTCACTTTTTTACTCTAAAACTTGTAAAAAAAAAAAAAAAAAAAAAATTGTAGTTGTCATTATTTATAGGTTATTATATTATTTTACTAACCCTTTTTCTTGATCATATTGGTCTGAATGTGGAACCTCAATTAATATGATTTTGACATCCAAAAATGTTGACATTGTTAATATCTTAAGTGTCATTTTTGGATTTCACAGATCTGTCCCATGTCCCAGTTTGGGTCATATGTTAGACACCTGCGCTGTACACAGATGAGATAACATGTACATGATGATAATATTTATCATGATATCATTTTTCAAAGGCCATTATTGTTTTTTCAATCACCTGTACAGTTGAACAGAGTCGTTTATAAAAAGGGAAAGTCACAGTAAAAGGTTAAACTGATTATATTCAAGTCTTTTTGTGCGTCAGACGTCTGCTCACACAATCTGAAAGTCTGTTTAATGGCAGTGAGTTCATCCACTCTATCCCTCCCTTCTATCATTACTTCCCTCTTTCTTCCTTTTTTTTTGTGTCTAGCTCACAACCCAATCACCCACATGTTCTTCAAGGAAAGTGTTACTCGGCGATAGAAAAAGTAATAAAAGTAAAATAAGATGAAGCACAGAATGATGGAGAATAACAGGAGGGGAGGATAAGATCTGCCTGAAAGACAGGATGGAAAAGAAAGATGAAGGCTGGAGAGAGGAAAGCGTATTGAAGCCAATGTGAGCGAGAATGAAAATCTAGAGTTGAAAGAGTGGGGTGGGGTGGGGGGGGGGGTTGGGATGAGAGAGGCTGGAGGACAGGGAGAGGGAGAAAGTTTCATCACTGTCGTCGGTGGCTCTGCGCTGCGAGCAGCAGCAGCACAGGGAACATTGACATTTTTATCTTTCCATTGAATTTAATCTGTGTGATGGACGAGCTGCCAGCGCTTTAATTTTCCTCACACGAATTATCCCTGTCTGCCCACCTCTCTGTGTCGCGTACACACACACAAATACACAGACACACTAACAGAAATTGTCTATTAACTGCACACTGCAGCTGAAATCCACCATGAGAACAAATGATTGAGTGATGTGTGTGTGTGTATGTGTGTGTGTGTGCGTGTGTTATCACAGTATTCTGTACACGTTACACACCACCTCTTGTAAATCATATTTATGCAATGAACATGTAACCGCAAACAATCCAGGATGCAAGTTCCGCCATTAGCATTCATATTCTCATAATACATTTTGAAAGATGCATTGCTTGAAGTTAACACACGCACACAACCAGCAAATACACATCCATCCCCCCACACACACAATGAAAAAGAAAGGCAGTATTTCTTTCGTTTGCGCTCCCCTGCCACAGTCCCCCCCCCTCCATCCCCAAGTTATTGCATGTGGCAATTCGCCATGACAGATCGCCAGTCTTGCCTAATAGTTCTTTAATGACTTCATTAAATTGTGTTGTGCGGCTTATGATTGTGCTGCCAATTTGTCAGCCCGCGTAATGTCTGGGCGCTAGGGATGCCCCACTTTTATTTGTGAATTAATTGGACATCATCTGTGTTGGACCCCTCTAACCCTTCCCCTCCCCTCATGGCACACAGTACACAGGTTCAGAACCGGCACCACAACCCCACCCCCCACCACCCTAAATCTGTTCACATGACTACAGCTAATATGGAACTGAACTCAGTGTTTCCGTCAGTTGAGTCTGTTTGGACTCTGGGGAGGAAATGGAGATGGAAGTATTCCACCTGAAAACTGTCCCGTCATCACACCTCTGATGAGTCACTCTTTTTGCGTCTCCCGTGTTGTTTTGGTTACTATAGTTACACCACCTCGTCAGTTACTGTATAAACCTGGTAAATAACGCATTGGTGGGCTTTATTTGCACGGCAGGGTCTTCTACTTTTCTTGTTGTGGTGAACAGTGTTTAGGAATAACGGCGCAGTATCAGACCTCCAGCCCCTCCCTCCTCCCTCCTCCATGTTCTCCCAGGCAGGGAGGCCTGTCTGAGGCTGATGAATGAGCAGCGGCGCTGACTAGTGCATCCCTCCCTGGCCCCGGGCCAGGGCCCTCTGTCACACACACTGATCTCCCATCAGCCTGAGCGTTCTCGCCCTTAATGGTGAAGGTTAGGATTAAGACAAGAAAAATCTGATCTTAGGTCAGCGGCGAGGGGGAACTCGGGTAGCTGGAGGGGAAGCAGAGACGGGAGAACCGATGGAGATGAGATTAGGAGAGAGGAATAATTCAGAGCTGGAGGAAGGAGAGAATTTTGGAAAGAGGGCGAGATGGTGAGCATAGGTGAAACTGTAACAAACAGAGGATAACAGGAAACGTGTTGTAAATGTGAGAAAGAGAGGGAGAGGGAGAGAGTGGGAAAGCTGTAAGGTTTTTTCCGGTATGGGCTCAGCAGCCGAGCCCTTTTAAAACCATTAGAGGCAGGATATTTGTCATATTATGTTATTAGATTAGCCGGGACCCCTAATGAAAGCTGTGGCAATTTGTCAGCCTTATGGATAGCTCCATCCCCCACCTCTATTTATCAACTGGCACCCCATCTCAGCCACCCCCCCTCCAGCCTTAACTCATACACATACACAACCCAGTCAGAGCTAAACTGCACCCCAGTGTGGATCGGAGGCTGTAATGGGATTCCAATGCTAAACACTCTGCCTGGTGTTTTTTGTCATTTGGGGTACACACACTATTCTCGGTTAGATCGCCCAGAGGGAAACGACATTGGATTATTTCAAGGGTTGTTTTTTTTCCCCTCCCTCCATTACCATAGCCCTTCACTGCGACGGGGCTGTCTCACAACATTTATCTTAAAGCATCGGATAAGAGACACGGTGCTGTGGCTGCTGCTGCTGTTTCCTTCCTCCATGATCACTCTGCCTCTGATCTGATCTCAGTTCACCTTGAGCTGGTGATAAAATAATAATAATAACATACAGTTTGCAGTTGGAAGTGAGTTGGGACTATTTTCCTACACTGTTTTTCATTTAATTGGGTAATGAAGACTAACAGTCTAATTAGGGACTATTTACCTAAAGTAATTGGACACCTCTCTTATGAAATATCACTAATGTCCGTATCAATAGAGCCTCCTAGACCAATTCCGAATGTCTATTAATTTCCTCTGTCCCTCTATTTAGCGGTGAGGAATGATCGGAACAAGAAGAAAAAGGATGAGAAGAAACAGGAGTGCACAGAGAGCTACGTACTGAGTCCTGACACGGAGCAGATGATCGACAGGGTTCGTAAGGCTCACCAGGACACGTTCCCGTCTCTGTGCCAGCTCGGCAAATACACTACGGTCAGTAACACCACGCCAACCTCCTGCCTTTGTTCCCCTTCAGTTCATCTACCAGCAGATATGATTAAAAGAACTGACTTTGATTTGAATGTAGGTGAGGCGTGGATAAACGCTTAAGCCTACAACGTCTTGTTTGACTTAAACTTAGCTTCATTGTTTGTAGATTCTGTTTTATGGATGATGACTAAATAAACAGAAACCTGAACCGGATATCTAAAAGTCTCCCCCCCCTCTCCCTCCAGTCTAACAGTTCAGAGCGACGCGTTTCGTTGGACGTCGACCTGTGGGACAAGTTCAGCGAACTCTCCACCAAGTGCATCATAAAGACAGTGGAGTTTGCGAAGCAACTGCCGGGTTTCACCACGCTGAGCATCGCCGACCAGATCACCCTGCTCAAAGCCGCCTGTCTCGACATCCTGGTAGGAATGGACCCCCCCCCCATACACACACACACAAACTCCATTTAGTTTTGCACTTGTGTTGCACAATATTCGAAGAAATTGACATTGCGATTTTTTTTTCTGTGATATGAAAAAATACCCAGGAGGATATAATAGCTGTGTGGTGCCGACGTAAACGGTCAAACAAATGAGTTGTGTTACATCGAATACATAGAATAGAATAGAATAGAATAGAATAGAATAGAATAGAATGCCTTTATTATCATTACACAGTACAACAAAATTAACTGTTAAACGGTGCCGCACAGACCCTACTGGGAGCAAATTTATGGTTTAGTGTCTTGCTCATGGACACTTCAACACATGGGAAGTCAGAGCCAGGGTTTGAACTGCCAACCCTTCCGTCATTGGCCGACCTGCTCTACCAACTGAGCCACAGCCGCCACCTGATGACAGGTGGAAGGCACTGTGGACACGTGTTTCAGTATCATCCTCCTTGTAACAGAATTCCAGATAACTGACGTTGCTTTTCTTTTTGGCACCAAACCTTAGTTTTTTCTGATTTTTCTCTTGTTCGTTGCTCATTTTTCAGTGTTGTTACCAGCTACGTCCATGTGTAGGGGCGTGGTCTGTTTCAGCAAACTGATTAAGAACGATTACGATTGGTGGATCGCTGTGTGTCAGGTTGAAATCAGATGAGAACCTCCTACATTGCAGGACCTGCGGCGTGACTATTGCGCACACGTACATTGCCATGGCGATGCTCAAACCTCATAGCGTGCAGTTCTGTTTTGCACACATTTCAGCTGTGACCAACCCTGCGCTGTCCCTCTCTCCCGTCCACAGATACTGCGGATTTGTACACGCTACACACCCGAGCAAGACACCATGACCTTCTCAGACGGACTCACGTTAAACAGAACCCAGATGCACAACGCCGGCTTCGGCCCCCTCACCGACCTGGTCTTTGCTTTTGCCAACCAGCTCCTTCCTCTGGAGATGGACGACGCAGAGACGGGACTGCTCAGCGCCATCTGTTTGCTGTGTGGAGGTACAACAAGTCATTAACACACACACACACACACACATCAGATCAGATCTTTTCACACTCAGGCTGCGTTCTGAATCACATACTGGACACTGGATGGTATTTTCATCAGCAGCCTACAGCACAGTGTGTTGTCTCCAAACACTGCATACTACTTAGTCATCTGACCTCTAGAGTTATCACCATGGATACGGTTAGACAGCAACTTTTGACAGACATGTACAGTGGTTTGTGCCTTGTAATCGTTGGTATCACCATGGTTTGCTCTTACTCTCTCACATTAACACAGGGTTTTTAGCTGTTTTTGAATATTTTACGCTGTTGTAACAGGGTATTTGTGCGATTAACACCGCCCACATTCCTATTTAATGTATAAATATCTAAATCCTTCCTACTTTTAGACCAAAGAAAATGACTGTAATGCATTGTGGGATTTAGCACATCATGCAGTAGTGCTATTTTAATGTATCCAGTGCTGTTTACACCCAGGCATTTAGAGCGTCCTATAGATTTTCCGATTTGTCACATAGTACATACTCATTATTTGCTATAATCAGTAGTACGAGTATGACATTCCGTAGGCTTCTGTTTTTCAGAAGCCTGGAGAAAATGTGACCTCCATCCAGGCTTCTATGTGTGTTCATTGAGCTCCGCCTAGTGTTTGATTCTGATCATTACAGCGGACTTGAATCGTCTGTTTCATGTCGTCTGTTTCAGATCGTCAGGACTTAGAAGAAGCGGAAAAGGTGGATGTCCTGCAGGAGCCCCTTCTGGAGGCGTTGAAGATTTACGTGAGGAAGAGGAGGCCCCACAAACCGCATATGTTTCCCAAGATGCTGATGAAGATCACTGATCTGAGGAGCATCAGCGCTAAAGGTCTGTTACACACACGAGTCAGTGAGTGGTGTGTGTTAATATGAACCGACTGGTGTGGATGAAACCAGGGTGTAAACAGCAGAATACTGTTGTCGCAAAGCATTTTGTTTTATTTATTTATTTATTTTCTGTATGTACGTCGTCACGGATCATGGTTAAAATCAGGTGGTTCACCTTATTTCCATCATACGTGGGGCGTCATCATTAACTCTCTTTAATTAACACAGTTTCTGATTCATATTCTTACTATTAAGAATTCCAAAGGTGAATTACAAGATTTATGAATGTTTCTGCCCCATCTCACTGTGTTTGCTGGAACAGAAGTGTCAGTTTTTATTCCAAAATGCGCAGACGTACACCCATTTTTCCCCATTTTAGTCAGAAATCATAGATACAACGTTTATGTATTTTGTTTTACGACTCAAACGGCTTAATTTTCCTTTTTTGTAAAACCAACAGTGTTTTAAACTCATGTAACAGAATAATAGAAACAGAATACAGCATCATTTACAGGACATCACTGTTGTTACGTACCAGGACCTACATAAATGTACTCACTTTTTTGTGTACTCCCAGCTTCCAATTACAAAAACAAAACAAAATTTCGAAGTATTTATTCTTAACAAATTAAAGGAGGGTAGGACAGGGCTCAGCTAAAATAACAAACACAAAGATCTTCAAAATGCAAACCTAAATTTTTTTAATCTCAAAATAAGAAAATGAAAAACAACAATTTAATCTAAACTCTTAACGGAAAAAAAAACAGGAGAAAAAGTTCCAAAAACCATAAGAGCTGCCCTCTCCTACAAAAACACATACACAATGGCAAAACAACATAAAACTCTATGTACAACTATTTACACATAATTCAGGGGAATACACAATTTTCTGGTTGATGAAAACACACAGGACCGATGTGGCCATTTAAAGGGAGGTCCATCTGGATCTGCCAATCAGAGGCAACTTCCTGAAAAGAAGTCCAGACACACACAGCAGAGCACCGCTGCAGGACACACACACACACACACACACACACACACAAACTAGACAAGAAAATACAACATAAGCAAATTATGACCCACGGTCATAACACTGTTTAACATTTCACATTAACATTGCACTGATTTAGCTTTGTCATCATTATTCTTATTAATAGAATAATTAAAACCATCGAGTCCTCAGTGATGCTGAAGGCAGAGTCTGATTAATTTTGGACTTTCTGATCTAAACACTTTGAATCTATATTGTGTGTGTGTGTGTTTTGATAAAGTAGATGAATACACCCTGTTTATGTGACTTCTGTGGGTTAAAAGTAACAACCACTTCATCTTAAAGTTTGTCCCTTTAAAAACTCTCAGTATTCATTGTGTGGTTTTTACGCTGCTGGAGTGTGAGTGTGTGTTTGGGACGTGATCGTTCATCACAGTGGGGGCTCACAGTGTTCTTGTCCTCAGTATGGATGCTGAACATATGCTGTGACAGTCTTTATCTTACTGTGAGATGTGAGGACACCGTGTCCGTAACCGTCTTTGTTAACTTTTTGTAGCGTTAGATCGTCTGATGAAACTACTGATCAGATTTATTTGAAATTTCATATGAAGCTTTTTTGAAATATTAAAAATATGACTTTACTTTTATTTTGATGGGTTATAACATGTAAATACGTTTCACACATTACAAATATCAGTATATTTACTATTGAACACTGATAGAAGTCATATGTGGACTCTAATGCTGCGTTTCCACTTAGTGGAACCGGCTCGATACTTCTAATTTTAGAGTACCTGGACGTCATAGCAACGCAGTGTGTAACTTCTGACCAATCAGTGTTCTGCAAACACCTCACAACTCAACTTGTTCTTGATCCTTGACAGATTTGACTCAGATACAGGCACACGGGTCCTATTTTTAAAACTTGTGTTTGTGTTTACAGGAGCTGAGCGCGTCATCACCCTGAAGATGGAGATCCCAGGCTCCATGCCCCCCCTCATTCAGGAGATGTTGGAGAACTCAGAAGGTCTGGAGAGTGGAGCGGCGGGGGGCCGGGCCTCGGGCGCCCCCCCAGGCAGTTGCAGCCCCAGTCTGTCCCCCAGCTCTGCCCAAAGCAGTCCAGCCACACAATCACCGTAGTAACGGCGCTCCTCTGCTCTGTCTTTTCCTCACGTTGCTCTCTGTCCCCTTCCTCGATGGTCTACAGAGGGGGGGTGAAGGAGGGGGGGGCCTTTGACCCTGACTGCTGAATAAGAGGAGACTCACACAAACCCCACCTCCTGATCTGCTCTCCCTCACTCTGGAACACTGTCCTGAGGTGAGGGTCCAGGGCAGGGCGGGGCCACAGGACTTCTGAGAGACCACCCCATCAACACTGCTGACTCCTCCCACCCCCTCCTTCTCCCCCTCGACTCTCCTCTCCACTGCTTCTCCACCGCTCTCCAACAGACTGATGCAAATGGATCTGGATGCAGCTGGGTCACTAGAGCAGTGGAGACCAGCTTTGACTGGAGTGAGACTGTGTGTGTGGGAGGGGGGGACACCGAGGGACAGATATGTGGACGAGGACGATGCAAACAGACTTGACGAACACCAGACACTTTTTTTTTTGTTGTACTCCAAGGCAGACTGCAAACTTGGGACTTGTCAGAAGACCTCCCCCCTCCTCAAAGACTTGGGTCTTCTTCTTTTTCCAACTTAAAAGAACAGATTTCGTACAAAAGATATATAAATATATATAGAAAAGTTAAGGAACTGTTGTGATTGACGTGTCCAGAAGAGAATGGCAGATTGACATGAGGACATGTTTTCTGAGATTAGAAATTGTTGTACTCCTTCACTGTTTGAATCTTTTTCATACCCATTGAGAGTATTGAGAGAGACGTTTCAGTTTTATCACATTTGTACATTATTCTAATTAACAAAAAAGCAAAAGACATTGAGATTTCTCTCCAGTGCATACACGCGTAAGCATACACACAAATGTGCACAGAAAACAAGTCGCAATGAATATCACCTTCTATTCCAGGTTGGATTTGTTTTCCCTTTTTTTTTTTTTTCTTTTGAAAAATGATTGTATGAACATGGTTGTATGATATGGTCACAGGTCCTTTCAAGAAATCAAATTAATGAAGATTCATTATTAAGGTGTATTTTAAGTAGCCTTTGAGTTTGTGTATATAAGCTGTATTCATTTCTTTAAAACTATGAAGAGTTTTAGGCTTCACCTGATTTTTTTTTTTTTTTTAAAGAATACCTTTTATGTGATTTGTTTATAGGTTTGTGATTCAAGAAAAAGACATTTTGAGCACATTTACTGAAGGAAATTCTTTCATGTTTTGTGTCCTACTAAATACTGAACAGGCCTTTAACCAATCACTGGCTGTTCAGAATGTGGCTTTCACAGACTCTTTCAACCTCCTCCTCCTCCTCCTCTTCCTCCCCTTCACTTTTTAAGACATGTTTTTGAATACAGTAGATAACAAAGTAGCACTCCAGTCGGGGCATAGCTTTTTTTTGGCCATGTAGCAGAACAATGATGGTGTTTCTGGGGAAAGCATTAAAAAAAAAAAAGAAAAAAAAAGTGAGCTGGATGCTGTTCGTAGCCTGCTACAGCTATGGCGGCACGGCTTTAAAGAGCATTTTAAAATGTGAAGAATGGTGTACATACACACTGTAATAAACACAAGTGATTTTTGTCAATAGTCTCTAAATGGATAGTGGATAATATAACGTGGAAGGGAAAAGACTAGAGTGTAGTGGTCCCTCTACTCTGTCAGTGGTCAGGCAAGTGAAGGTCCCAAATGTGTGATGTCTGTCATCCAAGTCCTCACGACCCCCCTTCGTCCCCTCCTATCCCTACCCTGGCAACCTGTGGTAAAAACCAATATGTGACTTTTTTGCCGGATCCGGAGCAACCTCACACCCTGTGACTCACTTTTACGCCAAAACGCCTTCACCGTTAACACGCATCTCTCGTCTAGACCGTCATTACTGTACACACGCCAATGTCTCAGGAAGGAATCATTGTGTGTGCCTGGCCTGTTTCTTTGTATTTGTTCTGTGCTGCACCCCTCAAACCCCCTCCTCTTCATAGATGCACATGTTCTACACACGTACACACACTTCTGCTACTGAGCCCCTGTACGTTTCTTTAATCACTCAACTTCAGTTCTAGACCAGGACTCGTGCAGAGAGAGACGCCAACCCTGACGAAATCCTGCAACTGTCACGACGTAGGATGTCAGAGCGGGAGTCTCTCCTGAGTCACGTTCGTTCATGTTTTCTTTTTTTTTTTCTTTTTTTTTGTACGGTCAAAAGCTGCTTTCATTATTTAGGACTTTATCTGTCCAGAAAGGCGCACAACTTTTCCCTCCACAGCTGATCTGGAATAGCAACAGACACAACGTCAGTTTGAGAAGTATGAAATATGTTGCAATTTTGTCAAGATTATCAAGCGACTTTGAAAAAAAAAGACAAAACAACAAAAAAAATAAAAATAAAACCAACATTTAATAATTATTATGTGTGTTTGTGTTTATATGTGTAATTTCATTTTTCCATGGAAAAACAGAAGGAAGATGCATGTTGGAAGTTTTGAACCTCACAGTTTTTATGTTTAAGACACAGATTATCTTTAGATAATTGTTAATACTTGTATTATTTTAACACATTGACATTTACCTAATTCATCACTCAGAAAAATATGCATTCATGCAGGGGTTTTTCTACAATTATATATGTATTATAAGGTTTAGGTGCAGAACCAAAGACATTTCAGAAAGCACCTCAGTAAAATTAATGTGGCACGGATCAAAACTCAATAACTTTGGTCTGATCCACTAAATTATTTTTTCTATATTACAGGTACATCTCAAAAAAATGTGAATATCATTAATAAGTTCGGTATTTTTGTCACTCATTTCAGAAGGTGAAACCCACATATTATATAGACTCATTAGACACACTACTGGTCAAAAGTTTTATAACACCTAAATTTTACCAGTTTTTTTTATTGAAATTCAAGCAGTTCAAGTCCAATGAACAGGTTGAAATGGTACAAAGGTAAGTGGTGAACTGGTATTAAAAAAAGGAGGGGGGGGGGGGGGGA
>JAPSES010000109.1:12806144-12819466 GCA_029822895.1 Maxillicosta whitleyi
GCATCCAAAACTGCATCTCCCAAGACACCATCACCTGGAAAGAAGACACCTGCATCCAAAACTGCATCTCCCAAGACTCCATCACCTGGAAAGAAGACACCTGCGTCCAAAACTGCATCTCCCAAGACTCCATCACCTGGAAAAAAGACACCTGCATCCAAGACTCCATCACCTGGAAATAAGTCAAAGACCCCAAAGGCCAATGACCAGCAAAAAAATCAGCGAAAGTCCACAGATTCTACAGTGAAGAGAAGGTCAGGTTCAAATATTAAAGAAACACCAACTGCTTCTCTCACACCAGTGAAAACCCCTTTGAATTCAAGGGTACAGACCCCTTCAGTGCAAGGCCGCTTTTCAGTGTCTCGCATCAGCACACCATCTCCAATCACTGTAGATGATGTTACTGACAGGGCTCCTTCAGCCACTGTAACTCCTAAAATACCACTGAGACGGAAGAGCATGAAGAGCACCACAAAGAAGACTCCAGGCTTGAGGAAGAGTGCTGTAAAAGTGATTCGCAGAAGTGGAATTTCACGAGTCTCTATGAAGGGTATGTTGTAATTGACATTATATTCAATTGGAGACATTGTGTATTAATATTGAAAGTGCATTTAATGTAGAATTGGCATGACTGACCATTGATTGTCTAATCTTTTTAGGCTTTAAAACCTACATTGTGGAGTAACTTTTAATCTTGATTTCATTATGTATTGTCAGATAAAATATTGAATTTGTCACTGAAATAATAATTGTGACTTTTTTTCAGCAATGAATTCCTGGGCAGACATTGTGAAGTTTGGCCAGGCTAAGGTCCAGCGGGCTGCCCCAACAGCTAAATGCCAAACAGTCGCCAAAAAGACTGTGAAGAAAGTTCCCAAACCACAGGTAACGCTCATCAATATGACAAGATATCATTCAGTTTAACCTCAAACTGTTTTTTAATTTGTGTAATGACTTTACCCCTTTTAATATCCCAGACACCTGCAAGACGTCTGAAGGACCTTGAACTGGCCAGCACTGGACATGCAAATTCACCTGCTACGATTGTTGTGGGAAGAGCTGTCAAACAGAGGGTTGTACAAGCCACTGGTGCTGCACCAAGAGTGGTCATTAATACGGCACTGTCCAAGAAGGACATGAAAATGGATGAAGACATGACTGGTAAGCACCTTTTCTTATCCCAGTAAAACAGATTAGTTCTTTCCTACCTTGTATTTTACACATTTCTTGTTATGTTCAACCATTTAATATATGAATTATGTTTCAGGAATTTCTGAAATGTTTAAAACGCCTGTACATGAAAGGGAAAGATCTGTCAACAGTGAGAAGAATGTCCTCAAAACACCAGTAGTAGATCTCAGCAGATCGATGGTAGAACCATCCATACTGAACACACCAGAGGAGCCAGGTAGCATTTACAGTACTGTTGATAAGAACGTGCCAAATCATGAAACTTTTCTCATTATCACACATAAAATGATGACATTGGTTTTAACTTTAAAACAACTCATTTTGCAGGTCAAATGACGGTGTCTCCCCTGACTTTAAAAGTTACAAGATACAACAGTGAGGCAGTCCAGCGTCTCCTTAATGGAGATGAAGAAGCAGTCTTCGTTGGTGACTTACCTCCTTTGGAGATTAACTCTGATTCTAGTGAGCAGCAGCCCAGTGATGTGAGTTCACATGCTCCAACAACTCCAAACCAGAAGATAGAACTATCAGAGTGTTTCACTGGAGTCAAGAGAATTATGAAGACACCAAAGCAGAAAAATGAACCTGTTGAGGACTTGAGAGGGAGACTTCTTAAGACTCCCAAACAGAAACCTGAACCGAAGGAGTGTCTGACCGGAGTGAAGAGGATCATGAAGACTCCAAAACTGAAAGCAGAACCTGTAGAGGACATCAGAGGAAATCTCCTGAAGACTCCTAAGCAGAAGACTGAGCAGCAAGAGTGTCTCACCGGAGTCAAGAGAGTGATGAGGACCCCAAGACAGAAGTCTGAACCTATAGAGGACATCAGAGGAAATCTCCTGAAGACTCCCAAGCAGAAGCTTGAACAGAAAGAGTGCCTCAGTGGAGTAAAGCAAATTTTCAATATTCCACAATGGGAGGATGAACCACTCGAAGGAGGAAGACTTGGTGATGCTAAAGAACTTTTGGAGACGCCTAAATTCACACAGGATTCTGACAACCTATCTGAGAGCTCCCCATCTGTGCTCCTCTCAGGCATCAAGAAAATGATGAAGACCCCCAAGGAGAAAAACATTCCTGTTGAAGATATGGTTGGCCTTAAGAGGCTCATGAAAACTCCAAAGGAAAAGAGTGAACCTGTTGAGAAGAACTTTGGTATCAAGAGACTCATGAAGTCACCACGGCTGAGAGGTGCTGCACCAGTGGAGGACTTTGAAGGCCTTGAAGAGCTCATGAAGGAGCCACTGAGTAGTCCAGCAGTTCAAGAAAAGGCAGCTGAGGTAATGGGAACTGTAATTGGAACCTGTACTCATATTATTATTAGAGTAATTGTTCAGTACTGTATGGATGCAATAATGAATGAACAGACATTAATAATATGAAAGGTTCACCAGCTAACATGTAAATTCTTTTTTTTTTTTTTAACAGGTTGAAGAACAAATCCTTTTGGATTCAGCCATAGAAAAAGGTTGGTTATTTATTCAAGAATGTTGTGTTACTTTAAATGGGTGTGATTTGCATTAGGATTGTAAAATGTCTTGCTTCTTGTTTTACACAGAGCTAGACTTGGCTGAGGAGCCGCAAGATGATGCAGACATGGCAAAAGGTAGGCTGTGTGATGTGTAGTTGTGGTAGTGTTTTGTGCTAAACATACTCAGAATAATATTTCTTTTAGTAAAACCAATATGGAATTTGAGGATTTGAAAAATGAGGCTAAAGTATTGCATTTTGATACTTGAAGATATCGGGAGGCATTGGTCATTATTTAGTTTTAAAACATAAATACAATTGGGGTTGGCTAAATTTATGTTTTGACATGGTTCTGTTCCTGTGGAAATTGTCTAAATGGACTACAACTTTAAAAAGAAGCATGTGACTTAAATTTTGTTTTTATATCAGTATTTTCCCCAAAATAGTCTCTGTATGTTAAGAAATGAAATGCAAAGTAAATATTTCTGTTTTTGCAGCTCCAACTGAGGCTATTGGTGACGAGTCGGAGGAAGTCCATGTTGAGACTGGCCTATCAGATGCCATAGACACTGTCTCTGAATCTGGTGTAGAAGATGGTGCACCAAAAGACCAACCTGAAATGGACGCAGATGCCAATGGAGTCATGGCCAGTGGAACAGAAGAAAATACAAGCGATTCCATGGAAGTCATTACCCAGGCACCAACAGCTGAGAGTTTAGCTCTGGAGACGGCAACTTGCAAAGTGACAGAAAGTGATGAAGCTGTCATCGTCCCTAATGTTCAGAAGAAATCTGTTCGAGGCAGAAGGGCAAAGGTGGTGGAATCTAAAGCAGCTGATGACAAACAGCAGGTAGCACCGTCTGAAGACCCTGTTGTTCCAGCTCCAGTCAGAGGACGAAGAGGTAAGAAAACTGAAGTTCCAGCACCACCTGCCGTCAGACAGACCACAAGAGGCAGAAAAGCTAAAACCACTGAATTCAAGGATGAGGGACTCGCACAAGAGGAGAGTGCCCCGGTGCCCGCTGTTGTAACAAAACGAAGAAATGCCAAAAAAGCTGCTGAAGAACAAGCTGAAACAGTCCAGGAGCTTCCTGCTGAAACTGAAAAGATGCCAGAGGATAAACAGACGTCCAAAGTTCATCCCAATCATGAAGCAAATGATGATGCAGAACCTCAAGAGAAACCTGTTGTGAAGCCCCAAGCTGATGTGGCAGAAGGTATTAATCTTTCGTCTTGAAATTTGATTGAATTTATTGATTATGTAAACATTTGCAGTAATTTGTGCTTTGAGAAGTAATTCATATCTGTCTTGAGAGATTTTCCACTGAATTATAATCAGATAATGCACTCACTGCATGTTACTGCTTATTTTAATCATTTAGTGATACTGTAATATAAAATAACACCTTGTTTTTTTTCTGTAGATGCAAGTGAGCTGGTTCCTGCTGATGGTGAAGGAAATGAAATGGATGCAACTGAAAGTGAGGTACCAGAGGTGAAGACAGAAACCCTCAAAGTTACTGAAAAGGAAGTTGTCATCCCTGAGGCTCAGAAGAAACCTGTTCGAGGCAGAAGGGCAAAGGCAGTGGAATCTAAAGTGACTGATGTCGAACAGGAGGTACCATCTGAAGAACCTGTTGTTCCAGCTCCAGTCAGAGGACGTAGAGGGAAGAAAACTGAAACTCCAGCACCACCTGCTGTCAGACAGACCACAAGAGGCAGAAATGCCAAAGCTCAAGAAGGCCCTTCTGATGAGAAACCTGAAAAAGTCCCAGAGAAGTCTGTAAAAACTCAAATGGTGACTGATCTATCTGCTGAAGATGCAGGTGACCAACCTTCAGTAATAAATGCCAGTCATGTAGATGATGTTCCAGCACCCCCTGAAGAAAAATCCACATCAAAACCCAAAAGGGGGAGAAAAACTAAACCAGCACCTGTCGAGTCACCTCAACCAGAGGCAGAAAGCACTGAAGTTGTGAATGTTCTGCCTGTTATAGAAGATGTTCAGCCAGAACTGCCTGTTCCCACTGTCGAGAAACCTAAGAGAGGCGGGAGAAAGACAAAACCAGATGCTGGTAAACAAAATGTGGTGGCAGAAGATACAATTGTCCCAGAGGAGACCAAGCAGGTGTCCCAACCCCCTGCCAGGGCAAAGAGGGGAAGAAATGCTAAAGAGGAAGAAAAGCCAGAGAACAATGAACAATCTCTTCCAGTTGAGATGCCAATATCTCATGAGCCAGCTAAAAAAATGAGAAGGACCAGGAAGGCTGAGCAAGATCCTGAACAACCAAAAGAAGAAGTCCCAACAGCTAAAACTGTTACACCTGAGGAGATGGTGGCTTCAGTTCCAGCTCAGCCTGAAAAGATCAATGAAGCTGCTCAGGTTCCAAAACCTAGAAGAGGAGCACGGAAAGCACAAGAGCCTGAGAGTGTAACCCCAGTCGAATCCACAGAGGTTCTGGAGGTCCCTGTGGTTAGCTCCACAGACAAGCCCAAGAGAGGCAGGAGAGGGAAACAGGCTGCTGAAGAGGCCAGTGTCACTGAAGCAGTGCCTGAAGAAAAACCTGAGCCAGAGACTGAAGACCCCACCAATGCTGAGTCCACTCATGTTAAAACCAAACCAAGTAGAGGGAGGGGGGTGAAAACATCTGCAAAAAATGAACTTTCTGAATCAGCCCCAGCCAAAAGAGCACGCCGAGGCGTCGCTGTTCCTGTAGAGGAGAGCAGTGTAGAAGTCCCTGATGTGGTTCCAGAACCTGCTCCACTTCCAGAGGAGCCTGTCAAAAGGGGAAGAAGAGGAGCAACAAAGGCTAAAGCAAACCCTGAGAAGACGGTGAGCAGTGACATGGGGAACTCCACTGAAGATACAAGCAACGCTGTTGAAGACAAGAAATCTAAAAGATCTGTCAAATGGAAATCAGGCTGTGAGGTCTTTGAAGTAACTCCTCTGAAGACGGTTCGAGGCAGGAAGTTGAAATCTGGAGACCAAAAGGATACTGAAAGCAACAGTGCATCACAGAGTGCCACCAAAACTGAAGAGGAAGATCTCTCGGATCAGAAATCTAAGCCTGTGAAGAGAGCCAGGCGAGGGGCAAAGGTCACCGATATGACAGAGGAGTCGACAACCAAACTTCCTGAACAGGACCAGGTCATCTCAAAGAAAGATGATGCTGAGGTACAGCCAAAAACCAGAAGAGGAAGATCAGCTAAGAAATGAGTGCTTTTGTAGATATTGTTAAATGCAATGCTCATTTTTGAAACCTTTTGTACTTATTTTTCTTTTATTTTGTAATCTGAGGCATTTTATTTTTTTTGAAAGTGGGTTTTAATGACTGAAAACTATGCACTGCTTAATGTTTTCTTCTCAACACAACAGGGAATCTCATTTTAACATTTGTCACCAGTTGTAAGGCATTCATTACTGATTTTACAAATGTTTTTGTGGTTGGAAAAAATTGGTTATTAAATTTTTTTTGTACATTGAAAAGGTTTCTGAAGTAGTTTTTTCACATTTACTCAGACTATTCTGGATGCTAGAAGGTATGACAACAACAGCTAAAATATCACACATAACTCAACACATCAGTTAACATAACTGTCTAACTGGTAAATTATCATGAAATAGGTTTGATTTAGTGCAAGGCTTATTTAATGAGGCTTGTTTGGGGTAAAATGAATTAATTTACTTTAGCAACTTGAAAACAGTCAGTGAGGAGTTGAACAATTATAGTTTTAAAAGAAAATACTGCTGAAGACTACATTGAATATCACATCAGTTGAAACACTTGCAGTAGTAGAATTACAAAATATGCTCATATATTTAAAGATTATATTACTCATTAAAATATTTGGAAATCCCACTATAGTTTTTCATTGTGGAACTATAACATTACAAGGCAGTCAAGAATGTAGTATGCAGGTTATATAGGAACCAACATTTTAATAGATCAAACTTGATTTTTTTTATATGGGAAACTTTAATTCTAAACCCATCGCACTGTCCGATATAAATCTCATCTTGATTTCCATTATAGCACAAATAAATACAACATAAGGATTACAAATATATTCAGCGGAACTTTGCAATGAAACGCGAGACAACACGGACGGATTATGAGGACGGACTGGAAACAAACGCAGAGCCGACGCTGGAGGGAGATTTGAGAACCGCATGGAGGACAGTCGACCCTGACAAGACAACTTTACTGAATGATTTCTTTTCTGTAGTTTTCGTGATATTTAGTATTTTTGCACCATGGACGCAAACATTGATATAAAAACCACACCGAGAGGATATCACTGTACTTTGTGTAACGTCAACATACCAAACCGTGAGTACAGTTAGCTAGTTAACTTTCTGACCATAGTATTGAGTATTTAGTTTTAACCATTGTGTTTATAGACTATTTTGGTTTAAGGTGTCGTTAAACTGTTACTTAGGACTATCAGGGTGATAAAGTACAACACAACATTAATAACGAATGTGACTGAAACGGCATTGTTTAATATTGTATATTGTACTGTCGGTACTAAATGGAGAGTCTGCTGTCAGATTCATTTTGAGTCGCCAAAACAAAAATAATTAGACCATCAAAAACAATCGTTATGCAGTCAAGTACTAACTCCTGTGTGTATCATGTGACTAAAACAGACAGAAAAGTAAACATGGAAGGTGTAAAATCACTGTTTTTGTCAGTACAATGACATAGATATCGATGTAAAAACTGAAGTGATTTTGGTTTTTATCAAGAAAATATGTAGAGATCAGCTCTGAAATTAAACTACTATTAGCTATTTTTGTTGTTATCATTATATTTGTCCAAATAAATTTACCGTTAGTTGTACCAGGCATTCAGATGAACAAGAAATTGAAGAAAACAAGGGTGGTCAGTGCTTACAGTGCTTAACAAATGCATTAAACAACCACCCAGTATAAGGTGTTTTCTACTGCTGCCATAATTTAACAGTATTTCTGTTTTATCAAAATATCTTTTTATGTTTCTATAATGGTTGATCCACCAGTATACGCAAGATAATTTTGTAAAAACAATATCTTTAATGCTAAAGTATAACTATTGTTGCTCTTCATACAGTTTCAAATTTAATGTTTCCAAAAATGCAAAGGGAAATGCAATAAAAATACAATTAAATATACAATTACTTATTATCTTGCATTCATGTGTAAAACTACATAAAAACAATGTCAACAAGAATGTAAGCTGTTATCTGCACCAAAGGTAGTCACACTAAATATGGATATTTTTGGTTATTATTTGTCAACAATGACTGTTTTGTTTTTCCAATTGGTCATTTTCTTAATGGATAACAATGAAATTTTTCATTTGAAATACGTTTTTGATAAACTATGAAGTTATTTATGTTTTCTTGTTCTCAATGACAGGTGTTCTAATACATTTGTTAAACATTGTATGTGTCACATCTCACTCAGCAAATAAGTCAATAAAATGGAATCAAAATGACCTTTTCTTATTGGTGTTGTACCTTTTTTGTGTTTGTGTTTTCTTAAGTTGTAATTGTGTTTTCATTCTAGAGCCGAGCCTGGAGCAGCACATAAAGGGACGTAAACATCAGACTCTGAGCACCGTCCGCTCCACCAGGAAGGCTCAGGAGGAGTGCAGTGTGTTTGTCAGTGGCCTCAAACCTCACGTCTCCCAGACGGATCTGACTGAGTACTTCCAACAGTTTGGACCTGTGGCAGATGTCATCATGGATAAAGATAAGGTCATTAGTGCGGATCTCTGGAATGTCATGTTTAACTTATAAAGACCAAGTACTACTTTTGTGGTATTTTCCAAGTGTTTTTTTTTCTTTCTTTTTCTTTTATTAAGAGATGTATCACCATTTATTCTAAAAAATATGGTTAGCATTTTTGCATGAAGTAAAAATCTGGTATTTTTTTACATTTAATTTACTGATGATGATTGATTTCCATAAAAGCTCAAATTAAAATAGAAATGTATTATATCAAAAATAGAAAAAAGGCTTTTTCAGTAAAAATTTTTCATTAATAGAACCCACTGTGTCCATCTACTGTCATTCATCCAAGTCCATGGGTTTTACACGTGAATCAATGTTGTAGAAAGTTATGGTGTTTCTATGATGCCTAATGGAGCCTCTAAATGTCTAAATCTTTTTTTTTTCTCTCTCTCTTCATATCTGATGACCATGACAAGATGAAAAGCTGTTTTTTACACCAATTATTTATGTGGAATGATAGACTTGATGGATCAACTGTTATTTAACTTTTTATATCAGTAAATGATTTTGGTTTTTTATGGGTTAACCCATGCTACTTTTGTTGCAGTTCCAAAATCTGTTTTTCCTCTATATTTAACTTTTCTCAAGTGATTGATCACCATTTTTTATAATGTTATCCTCTGTATTTTATGTTTTTCTCAGTCAAAATTTTGTATTTTTCTTATATTTGATTTACTGATCATGTACTTGGGGCGGCTAAATTGCTTGGACCCTAAATTGCTCCCAGTAGGGCGTAGTAGTGCCTTGCATGGTACATTAGCATAGTAGCCGCCTACGTGTGTGTGTGTGTGTGTGTGTATGTGTGTGTGTTGTGTGTGTGTGAGAGTGAGAGTGAGTGAGTGAGTGTGTGAGGCTTTGTAAAGTGCTTTGAGTACCAAGGTATAGATATAGCGTTATATAAGTGCAGTCCATTTACATTTTTAAAAAAGCTCAGGTTAAAATTAAGGTTTATTATCAAAAACAGAGACGACTGTAGAAGTAGGTGACTTTTTCAGCTGATATATCACTACCTGAACATAAAAGTGTCTCCACCCACTGTCATTGATCAAATTCCAGGGGTTTTGTGGACGAACGTTCTAAAACAGGGGTGTCCAAGTCCAGTCCTCGAGGGCCGGTATCCTGCATGTTTTAGATGTTTTCCTCTTCCATCACACCTGAAAGCCATTATCATCTTTATCAGGCTTCTGCAGAGCTGATGATGAGCTGATCATGAATTGAACCAGGTGTGTTGGAAGAGGGGAACATCTAAAACATACAGGATACTGGCCCTCGAGGACTGGACTTTGACCCCTGTGTTCTAAAAGATGACTGTGTTTCCACATTCACTACAAAGCCTCTGAACGTCCAAATGGATCACATCTGATGAACATGAAAACGGAACAAAGTGTATTTTGAACCATTTTATTTACATAAAGCGATAGGTTTACTAGTTCAGAAGTTATTAAACAGTTTAGATCAGTGGATGCTTTTGGTTGACAGTGGATGTTTGGGTCTTTATGGGTTAATTTGTACATTTTTGTACCATGTGACAGAGTACTGGTGGTAAATGTACATCTGTGTCTCTCTGCTCTGACAGGGTGTTTATGCCATTGTGCAGTTCGCTGAACCAGACAGCATAGGCTCAGCTTTGGCCTGTAATGAACACAAGATCAAGGGCCTGAAGCTGCGGGTCAAACCCAGGGATAAAAAGGAGTTCAAGCTAATTCCCAAGAAGAAGAATGACTCCCAGAACCTCCAACAAGCTTTTGACCGCCTCAAACCTGAACTTGTCCAGCTGACATCGGTATGCATCAATTTAGTTCACTTTTAGTCATTACACTGTCTTTGTGTCTATATTTATATAAAATATATTGGGATTGGTGAAATGTTTGTTGACCTGGGCGTTATACGGCCCGCAGGCCACATGCTGACCCTTTACTGACCCACATGAGGTCACTGGCAAATTAAAAGTCAATGCAAATACGTCAGCCTCTGGTAAATGTAGAGGCCAAAAGTAACTTGTATTAATCTTATGATGTCTGAATAAATGTGGTATTGAAATATTAATGTAAGTTTTTCCTCTTCCTGATGTGTGTAGACATTATTTTGACTCTGTATAATGATAATATCATTATAATATATGCAACCAATACAACACCACTGCTTTTATTTTGAAGGTTTTCCCAAATTAATGTTTTTTACTTGGCATAAGGCATCCAAGTATCTCTTTACTGAAGTCAGAGGTAAACAAAAAGAACTGAGATGTGCGAACAAACAAAATTGGATGCATTTATAGCTTTTCATGTAAAGTTAATGTGGAGCTGCTTTTGCACATTTTCCAAAGTGATTTAGTCATTAAATATTTGTATTCTGTGCTCCACATTTTCATTGTATCGTTGAATTGATGCATTTACTGTTTTTATATTATAGTAAAGTATAGAGATGCATATAGATCCGACCCTTAATAACTGTTAAAGCTTCTCATGTGGCCCCCTATGAAAGGGAACTGCCCACCCCTGATATAAACCATAATATTACTCAGCATTAACAGTTGTAAAAGCATTTTTATTTTTAGGTCGGATCCATGCATATGTGAGTTGTTCTGATGCATTGCCTTTCTTTTCTCCAGGTGAATGCACAAATGCAGTACATCATGGAACGATTTCAGCTCGGAGAAAATGAAAAGAAAGCCAGAGATTTGCTGATCCAACTCCTGCAAGAGGTTTTTGTGGAGTTTTTTCCTGGTATCCTTTTCAAACATACAGACACATCACGCAGAGGGTCTTTTCCCTAAACATCCCCTTATTCTGTGCTTACATTGTGGCAGAAGTAGATCAGAAGACGACAGTCATGCCCTTGTTTTCTCTACCCAAAGCTGTCATGACTTGGTGTTGTTTGGTTTTTTTGCACAGTATACATATGTCTTTAGTTTGTGCACAGTGACTTAATGTTGTGTGAGCGGTGGTTCATATCCACATGTGCGCTTTTGTTCTTACAAATGTAGTACCAAATACATGACAGATGGATGCTGATGGGTAGGACTGAGTACTGCTCAAACATATTGATAGAACTATGGTTTTGTTTTCCTTTTTTTCCTATCATGTTCCATTTTGGCATACATGATATGACATCACAAATTATCATCATTTATCATTTGTCCACTACAAGTTTTTATAAACCTTTTTGCTACAACAAATTGTATGTTATTATATGATCATTAATCAAAATGTATGAATATCACATGCACTGACACATGAGATTTCCTTCAAAGGTATTGAAATTTAGGGATTTAGGTAGCCTTTGGCTGCGGACTCGAGGGGGCGTGGTCGGACAGAACACTTTGGAGTTTTTTCGAACGTCTCTGACAAAACGGCGTGCTGTAAAAATGACTGGTGCTGACAGGAAAACGTTTTTGTTTGGATGATTTTGAGCAGGGAACTTCATGAACATGTTTTGTATAGTCCATAGAACAATTCTAACTGGAGTATGAGAAGGTGTAATATGTTCCCTTTAAGGGCTGAGGTCATTACACAAACATCTGTGAAAGGTGGCTGTCACAGATAGGAGGAGGAGCCAACAGAGGCACGAGAGATGAAATCAGTTTGATGATTTCCCTTTTATTCTTTTTTTTTTTTTTTTAATTGTCCTTATTTAAAAATTCAATTTTAATTTAAAATCAATTAATTGCACGGCCATAATCTGACCTTTACATCATTGAAACGGAACAAACAGTGTCACATTCTGTTCCACATCAAAACTGGTAGAAGTCACATTTAATGTGTAATATGAACAAGCACGCACAAAAATCATATTTCACCCAAACAAATCTGACTTGTGCATTAAAACCTGCCGTCATAAACGTAGCCTTAAATGTTCAGTTCAACAGTTGTCTGGTTTCTAATGTAAAATACAGGATGTTTCCAACAGTGTTTAGTTTTTTAAGGCAGGATTGTGGCACCTGCTTTTTTCTGTAAGACAGTCGGTCTGATCTATTCCATTCATTCTTGTGTCAGACTTTTATTATTATTTTATTTTAACACTGCACAAAATACTTTCTTAACTGGTGATGTTCCAGACAGTAAAGTGCAGCCATTCGGTTCATCTGTGAACACATTTGGTATCCACTCCTGTGACTTGGACCTGTTCCTGGACCTAGAGAACACCAAGGTCTTCCAGGCCCACGCCAAGTCTACAGCAGAACAGGTTAAATATCAGCATATGTTTCTAAAGTGTTCAACCTGTGTTCACATCTTCTTACTTCATAGTGAATTAAGTGTTTGTTTGTTTTTTTTATATTGTTCCTGCAGCCGGGAGAGGGCATGTCAGACGACGGCCGCTCAGAGGACTCCATTCTGTCTGATATCGATCTGTCCACAGCATCTCCCGCCGACGTCCTGGACCTTGTCGCAGCCATCCTGAAACGCTGCGTCCCCAGCGTCCACAAAGTCCAAGTGGTCAGCAGCGCTCGTCTCCCCGTCGTCAAGTTTCATCACCGCGAGCTGAACCTTCAGGGCGACATCACCATTAACAACAGGTCAGTGACTGAACACTCCGACACCAGGGTGTGGTGAAGGTCTTCACACGGTCACGTTGGTTTCCTCTCTCCACACCAGACTAGCAGTACGGAACACCCGCTACCTCCAGCTGTGTTCGGCGGTAGAGGAAAGGCTGAGGCCTCTGGTGTACACCATCCGCTACTGGGCCAAACAGAAACAGCTGGCTGGTGAGACGCTGTCATTTATG
Source organism: Maxillicosta whitleyi (assembly GCA_029822895.1). NCBI lineage: Eukaryota > Metazoa > Chordata > Actinopteri > Perciformes > Neosebastidae > Maxillicosta > Maxillicosta whitleyi. Next base: position 12,819,306 of record JAPSES010000109.1, read on the forward strand.
AATACCATCAATTAAAAACAAATCTCAAGTGAGTGTGTGTTTTGTAATCTACACTAGGGGTTCCCAACCTTTTCCAACTCAGAACCCACTTGGAAATCTCCCAAATGTCCGTGGCCCACCTCTGACCCAATAAACAATAGACTACCGGAACAAATAACATT
>JAPSES010000109.1:12819566-12830072 GCA_029822895.1 Maxillicosta whitleyi
AACAAAATTTTTGGCCCCATTGACCCCAATGTTAATGAAAATTTCAAAGTGATCCAGAATCCAGGATTTCTTCTGGAATACCCCCAAATTAATCATTTCTTCCTTGTACCATTGCCAACAAATCCTGAAAATTTCATCAAAATCCATCCATAATTTTTTGAGTTATGTTGCACACAAACAAACAGACAAACAAACAAACTCCGGCAAAAACATAACCTACTTGGTGGAGGTAATAAACACCATAGAAAACTATCAGAACGTTTAATTGGCTTGAGAATCTGGTTTCGGCAACCTTTATATGCAAAGTGTCACGAGATAACTTTTGTTATGATTTGTCGATATATAAATAAAATATGATTGATTGAATGGTGATTTATGATTATTTTGATTTTGGTCACCTCCTTGTTAATGTGATAAGTTTTTGCAACTCTATACTCAATTATCCATCTGTACAATGGATCACACACAATGTTTACCACAGGATTAGTTTGTTTAGTTTAGTTTGTTCTCCCTATTTACATTTTCACAGGTATATATCAGTCTCATAGGGCTGGACAATGAAGACAAAAGACAATCTTTTGAGATAGAATCACAATCACAATCCATCATCTTCACAATGTTCTTGCATCTTACAAAATATAGGCAAGTTATAAATTTTCCTTTTTTTTATTTTGGAGGCTTAGGCATCTGTGTTGACTTTCGGTTTCTGTTTAGAAATCCTCTATGTTTGTGTTATTTCGGGGGACGGCGACAGTATCTGGATGAAGGAAACACTAGTTGACAATTTCCCGTACATACAGCAGCAGTGTTTCTTTTCATTGCCTAGATTCTGGCCTAATTTGTACTGCTGGAGTTTTATGTTTTAAACATTTAATTTTGTGCCTTTAGTTTTTATTTGATAGACTCGAGTGAGGAGAGACAGGATATGAGCGGGAAGAGAGAGAGTCATAATGGCACGAAGCAAATGGCCTCAGGCTGGAATCAAACCTAGGCCACTGTGATCCAGGCACCACTTGAGTTTTATATTTTATCAAAAACATTATTACTAGTATAACTAAAGCATATGCGTAAATCAGATTCAGTGTACATCAGTTCAGAAGCTCACAGCTGACAGACATGTATTATTTCTTCAACAGCAGCAAAACAACATATTGCACAAACTTTGCAAATTAAAACGGACTAAACCGAAGACGTGCAGATGTTAAATTATTGCTACAAACTGACTTAAATAAAGTCAGTAGCCGAGTGATGAGCGCTAACGATAGTGTTGCATCTGTGCCAGTTAGTCGCTCACATCTTTAATTTAATTAGTTTAGATGCACAAGATGAAACCTTGTCAAAATAATACACAATGCAGTGTTTTCAGACTAGAAGAAAACATTTAAATTCTCATTTTTTAGTTTTATGAGATAAAAAAAATTGAGTTTTTACTTGGTGAAATAACAATCAACTTTTCTGCATGTTGGGATCTTTTCTACCAGTCTTTCACAGTGTTTGCTTTATTCTGCTCGTGGTGCAAAAATACAATCATTTAAGGCACTTTTCCACTTACATGGGACCAGCTCGTCTCAGCTCGACTCATTACTCCTACACGGTGCGTTACTTCTGTGTCATCTGCTCAGAGTTGCTGAAAACTCGTCCACATCCGCCACCAAAGACTGAATCTACGTAACCGTCTATGGTGTAGTTTTGTTCTGGCATCATGTGGATTCATGGATCACTATTCACTGTCTACTTCTGCATCTGATTTATGTAAATTGCGGGTCACAGAGAAAATTATCTGACCAATCAGTGTCTGCAGTGTCATGACGTCACGTTTTGGTTTGGGTCCCAACATTTTGGAACCTTGACTGAGGCGGTACTAAAAAACTAGTATCGGGTCCCAGATTCCAGGTCCTTTTTCGCAATGGAAAAGCGAAAGCGCGGTGTAGAATCGAGTAGAGCCGGTACCACGGAGTGGAAAAGCGCCATTAGATGTTGTTTGTGACTATCTATCTTCGTCTTGATCACATTCCAGATGTTTTCAATGGGGAAATTTGAGGTGATCTCTAATTTATTTTCTTTCCAGGACAGTTTATCAGAACACTCACTTGAACCTTCTAGTGCTTCGTTGAAGTGGCATTGATAGCATTTTTGTTTCATGACATATTGGTACAAGTCAGACGTGTAAAACAAGATGTAATGACATTCAGTCTGGCGCCTGACAGCAGTCTAGAGGACTTACAAAGAGGTGTGATGGCTGAATAATGAGAGCAACTCCACACATTGCACAGGAATGTGTGAGATCTCAACACAGTTGCTTCTTTTAAATATGATCCTATTGTGATACTTAGTTTTTGCTTAAATAACCAGAAGCTCTAACACTGGCAGCACATGGTTTACAGATTTATTTGTAGCCCCTTTCACTTGCCATCTGACACTGAGGAGGAACACTGGGGACAAAAGGCTGTTGTGTTTGTGTTGGGGCTGTTTTCTGTGGCTTTGATATTTAAGTTCAAATTATACGGTGGCTGTCACACTAGAGCCAACAAAGGTGATCGTATTGAGCTGAAAACTGGCACCGAGTCCTGTTGCGTTTCTTTTCCAGTCACTGCAGAGGACATTTTTATCTAAAAGTTTGAAAAGTGCCAGGAAGATTTCGGGGAAGTTAAGTGTCTTAACATATTGTTTAACTCGGAGCCAAATCTCAAACTCAAGGCTTTGTGGTTTTTTAGTGTCTCGTAATGAATTACTGCAGTCAGTAGCTCGATAGCGGAAGAAAAACAGCTCCTCTGAGAGTTAAAATGTGTATGGAGTTTGGTTTTTGTGTTGGGCCGTCAGTCAGTCTTGATTTGCACACTCGCTGAGGGCTGCACTGTGGATGGCTGGCATTTTAGTAACACAGGAAATTCATGGTTTTCCCAGTTTTTTTTTCTTTCAAAGAGGCTATTTTTTGCTCATGCTTGGAGAAAGAGGAGAGAGGGGTCAGCTTTTCTAAGCCATAAACAATAAGGTTTCTCAGCTCCTGTCATCGTAGTAACTCCAAATGTTTCCTTTATTTTTAGTTAAACTTTCTACCCTGGGCCTGGCAATAAAAAAATAGTGATGATTATCATTGTATTAATACGTATTATTGTCATGATAGATTTTGTCCTTTTGGCTTTTGCCTTTTTCGGTTCACATTTTCGGCTAAAACACTTGGAAAATGTTGGGATCTTTGTTAATTTGATTCATGCATAATTAGACCTGGAACAAACATTATGCATGATTTTAATCGCTGTGAATGTTCGGTGTCTACATTTTTCAGAAAATATTGTTTGACAAGTGTTTGTCGTATAATAACAATTTGAAGCCACAAATAACCTTTTTCTGTTTCATCTTGCTTTGTCTTGTTTTATGCTGTTTCTGTCTGCCGAGCCTAGTTTTTCATCTTGTTGCATCTTTTAAGATGTTGTCACCTTGTTGTATTTTATCTGTTGTTTTCATCCCATGGTGTATATTCATTGCTCTGGTTTTGTTATACATTTGCAGAAAGCATATGATAAAAAAAAAAAGAAAAGTGTTTTTGTCTTATTTTGTCACATTGTTTTCAGTGTGCTTGTGCAGTTGTGTATTATTGCGTATTGCTTTTAGGACGTTTTCATCTTTTATGTATAACCTTTGTCTTATTATGTTTTTTTATGTTCTTGTTTACTTTGGTTTTTTTATGTTATTTTAATCTTGCTGCATTTTCATCCAGTCTTTTAGGATATTTTCACAGCGTTGTCTTTTACGTTTATGACACAGTTGTCTTATTATTTCTTCCTTATGTCATTTTCATCTTGTTGCATCTTTTACAGTATTTTTTGTCTTATTTCATCTTTGAAATTGTTTTCCTCTTGTTCTGTCTTTTAAAAATAACTTGGACTATAAATAACCATGTGGTTGCATCACCTTTCAGTCCAATGGTCAGCCTTTAAACTGAAGAGCATTGATGAGTTAAGATTATCAATAATACTGTAATCATGATCACTTATTTGGCCGTGTCACCCAGTACCTGTGTTTGTGATGCCAGTAATGGAGGGTCAGGCTCATATACATGTCTGGTACCAAATTACATCTTCTTCCAGTCCAGCCTTCTGCTGCTCTTTCCCCCAGTTCACCCGGATAGTGATGCCTGGAGGAAATCGCCAGCCTCTTTTTCTCTCCCTCCCCCTTGATAAAGCATTGTACTTCCCTCCCTCTTTTCTTCTCTGTCTCCTGCTACCCCCCCCAGCTCCTTTCGCACATGCACACACACAGCCCTCTCTCGACTACACTCATTCATGTTGGGGAGAAGACGCTCAGCTAGGCGTAGCTTACACACATTCACGTCAAAAGCAGGTGGAGAGGGAGGAGGGAGAACGAGAAGAGAATCAGGGACAGAAAGAGAGATCTGATCTGAGTCCGCCTCAGATATATTATTGGGTGTGCTATTGTGAGTGTGTGCACTATAGTGAGGTGTTGCTCACCATGGCTGGCAGCCTGTTTAGAAGGCTTTCCCTGGAGGAAGGGGACTCAGCGAACTCCCTGGAGGGCCTGGAAATCAAGCTGGGGGTAGAAGGTAAGAACGCACGTCCCCGTACCTGCGGGGTGTGTGAGGGATGCAAGCTGCTTTATAAAACAGGCGACTTCTCTAGGCTGTGTGTTTTGTCACAGATTTATCAGATGTATACCAAATTTAGAGAACAATCTGGAGCTAAAGTCTAACTCATTAAAATGAAACAAAGAATACAAGCGTGCACGGGTGCTCGGGGTTTTCGGGTAGTTATAGATTCGCATTGCACCTGCTCCTGGTGTGCAGGTCCAAACCTCCAGAGTGAGATGAAGATGAGCAGTGACAGATTAGGACCCAGAGCAGCATGTGATGTATAGGAATCTGAGCCAGCAGACTGCAAAAACAGGAAAGTGCCTCTAAATATCTAAACTAGAGAATGTTATTCACTCAGAAAATATAGCATTTTTTCTTTTATTTGACTTCAATTCTGAAGCACAGAAAGAGACACTTAGGAATGTGCTGTGGACAGAGCAAAGAAAGAGATCTGAAAAAAGAGATGAGAGAGGAGAAGAGTCAGTTTGTTGTATTGAATGATAATGCATGGATGATGTTTACTCTCTCAGCATGGAGTATTAAGTCCCATACATCCTTTTCATAATTGATGGAGTTAATTAAAATTGCATGACTTGGATACTACAGTACACATAGTACATTATGAGTACATATCCATATCTATTTATGCGCTAACATTGTTTTGATCCTCATGCCTGTCTAGATAAGTGCGGATTTAAAAATATTTTTGGATCCTAGGTGAGGGGGAGTGAGAATTAGAATAACTATTTGATGGCGTCATGTTAGATCAGTCATGGTTTGAAGCGCCATAAGATCATTGTGAAGCGTTTTGCATGTCAGCCTGTATAGTGTGTTGCAACACATTCTCTGGTTTGTAATGTACACTGACAAGACAGCAGTGACAGCCATAATGAATCACATTTTCTATCAAAGCATGCACATCCTGTCTATCAGTTCAGAGTGTGTGTGTGTGAGAGAGAGAGAGAGGGAAAAGTAAAGTGAGTGAGAGAGCATTGTACATTCATAGTGAGTAAGTAGGGGGTCATTCATATGCAACAGTGTTCTGATCAGAGACAGCACGCTTGGAAGTGTCAGGCTCACAACCTTCAAATAACTCCAGCTCCCTCACTTTCCCTTTTCCACACACACTTTCCACACACGGCCTCTACGACACACTGACTCTTTTCCCGTTGAACCTTCACATTATTGGAGGAATATTCTTTCTGTGTGCCTTCTGGACTAATGAACCAGTGTTCAAACACAGATGATGGATCATTGAGTACAGTGTGTTGGTAGGATTAGGCTGTCAAAGATAATCGCTGGGTTTCAAGAGAATGGGACAATTTAATTCTCCTCTGACTGAGGTTATTCGATAATATGGTGACACTGGCAATTATTTCATCCGTATCACACTCTGTTTGCACTTTCATTAAATGCTAGATGGTAAAAAAAAAAAAAAAAGTCATACTGCTTGCCTCCCAAACAGCAAGTTCAGACGAGAAATGTGTAAACTCGTGTTAGTTCTTCTAAACTTTATTTGAAATAAACTGCATACACTTTCTGGGGCCATAGGCATGGTGTAATGGGAGTTGCTGTCCATTTGCAAAATGTCAACAGATATCACAAGTGCTGTGTCCAGACGTGACCTTCAGCTGTTTAATAAGGCAATCCAGCCCCTCACCCATATCACGCCAGCTTGGAATAAGCATCACCATGGTGATGGGGTGTCTTAAATGGCAGCTTTAAAGTCTTTCCTCTGGGCGATTGGCTGCCCAATACAGTGTTTTCCTTGATATTTATTTACATACTATTTTAAAATCACAAAAAATAGCAATTATTCATTCATTCATTCACAAACAGATCAGATTTAGGTCAGTGCTATTGATCCATCTTGTGTAACACACATTTAGTCCATGTATATGCAGCATTTTCCTATTTATACTAATGCTAATTGGGAAAAAGAACAATTTATGCAAAGACATGCCTGTGCACGTCGCACACAAATGCATGAGTGACTACACAAGTGCATTACACAATCAGTGCGCCTACACATGGTTCTCTCGACCTGTCGTGGTGAGCCAGCTGGTCTATTCAGTGCCACTTTATGAGGCGAGTGTTAGTGTCTATAACTCTTAGTTGAGTGTCCATGCACAGGTTCAGTTTCACATGTGAGATGTACTAACTCCTGCCTTATGCTTTGCTTTTGTCTGAGTTAGACATGAAAAAAGTTCAGACAGATTACTCTCTGTCAAGACTCCATAATGGAGAGAATCACGCTCACAGCACAACCACAAATTAATCGTGAACTTTGGACATAAGTGATTTATCAGTTCTTGTAAACACCACATTGCAATAGACTCCAATCCAATATCACTCACACATTCTGTCTTACACATTCATCTTTTGTTACCTGAGGGACTGATAGTAATTACATTTTGCTGCAGAGCAGAGAGCACAATCTGATCTAAGAAAAACCTTAAAGTATTTAATAATGTCTGCTGTGGCCCGTGAGCATTTTATTATATAAAGGTGACTTTGGTAAATGGAAATACTTTACATATTCTGTTCTTTCATAATAATAGGTTCACAGGGAAATGAGACTGCAGCAGTGAGAGTTGTAGAGAACAACATTGTTCTGTTTTTGATGTGTCTACGAGGACCATTGAGTTGACATGCAACTAACAATGTTAATGTCTAATATTCCCCTGACTCCTGCTGCCTTTAATATTACATATAATACCTACAATATTTATAATTATACTATAATACATTATAGAATTCAATTATTAATTTAACTTAGTAAATGAAGAATCAGATGCAAGTGGATGATGTTATTAAAACAATGCATCAAATGATGGAAAAATTTGTCAGTTATTCAAAACAATAGTGATATGATAGTATGTAATAACTGTGACAGGTCGAGCAGACAATCTTTATAACAAGGTGTGACCAAGTGACAAATGATCACTTGGTCTTATGGCTGAACTGATTAAATTGTGGAGGTCAAAGGTCAACTGCATGAATAGCTGATGATACAAAGGCAGATGATGTATGTGATTGTCACTGGTTAATGCAGCTTTTGAACTCCTCTGCACATGGTTGACATTGACCTTATCCATTGAAAGGATCTGAATTCATCATCCTCTATCATCGTCCTTTTCAGTGAAATATGGAAAAATAATGATGTTAATCATGGTTGAGGCTTTACTGATAGTCATTCAAAACAAATGTCAAAAGAATCTGCTATTGTATTTTTCTATGATGCTTTTTGTCCTTAGTGTTTGATTAGTTCAGCCAGAATTATGTAATTTTTTTTTTTCGAATAAATGTGAAGATTTGAGGCTTCTCTTACAACACCTCTCAGCAGTCTGAATATATTTTGGTTTTGAGCTTAGCGTTAATAGAAGAAGGATTTTTTATTCTTTTTTCTTTTGGTTTTTATCAACTAAAACTTTAATTGAAGTCAAATGCATAGACATAAATATCCCAGTGTACGTTGGCCAAGAGAAAATCAGGCCAAGACCAATTATGCTTGAAATGCATAGATTGTGAATATATAACCAAATATGCCAATACAGCTGTATGTGCATGAATGCACCACAGATTGACTGCACAAGCATTATTTATACACGATCAAAGCACTTTTATTGGCACCATCACATAGGCCGTCACAACAGATTCACATACAGCTGAGACACGACTGCATCATTAATTGATAATCAATGATGGAAACAACATGCTCAGAAATGTTATGAGTCTTGATTGTCTGTCATGGCGACCGTGGAAAACCGCACACACACACACACACACACACACACACACACACGCAATGCAGTAGCATCAGGCTGCTGCAGTTTAAAGCTTCCAATGGGCTTACTTATGTGCTCACTTACTGATCATAATAATGATGCTTATGATCATTAGAGCAGTAGATGACAGGGATTGAGTTACATGGTTATTTTGGTGTCATATAAGTTTTCAGGGCCAACCTGTTCCTGTGTGTGTGTCATAAATAATGCCCTGATACCAGCAGGTTCAACAGGGTTTCAGCTCATTTTACAGTAGAATGGGGGAAATGGGTATGATGTTAGCAGCTAAAGGGATGGAAAAGATCCCATGGAATGAACTTTCATTCTCCTGTTGCTCAGTGTCTTTTTGTAACTTAACCAAAACTATTTTATTTGATAATATGCTGTTTTCTTTTTTCTTGTTTTGTTTCCCAAAACAGAAAGCTGCCTCTGTTTACATTGCACAGTTGACGCTAAGGTCATCCTTTAGTATTTGTGAAATACAGTGTCACTCAAATGCCTGTTTTATTATCCTCTTTATCATCTGCCATATGATAGCAGCTCAGGATAATAAAAAGAATATTACTAATTCTTTCAGCTAAAGTTTCAGTAAAGTGTCTGTGCTTTAGATTCAGATGGTACAAGCACATTGAAGCAGATGTGGCAAAAATCACACATTCTTTACTCCAGTGCCTGTACAGATGCTTGAGTAAAAAGAGATTTGAATAAAGGTACTAAAAATGACTGAGCCAAACTCTTCAGTGCAGTAAAAGTGAAAAAAGTACAGGGTCTGCACTCAGTGTGTACATGAGTCAAAAGTAGACATTTGGAGTTTTTCTATGCAAAGCTCACTGAAACACTCTTATCATATTAAAATAATATGAAGATTAAACTCACATCAAATCCATACAGAAATGTATCTTGTACATTGTTCTCATTTTACAACATTTGTTAAGTATGATGCGTTATTCCATTCACTAATGATGAAATCCAATACAAATACACATACAAAATAGACAAAAAAAATCATATGCATTAAAAGTACTTGTGAAAATGTCAAAAGTACATCCACATATTTGTGATAAGACATGAGGAGTAAAAGTAAGAAGTTAGAAAATTGGAAAAAATCCAGTTAACTGTAACACAGTATTACTGCGTCATTCTTCTCTAAAATCTTAGTCATATCTAAATTAGCTGTGCTTCATTCTTTATATTCTGTGATTAGTAGGCTATGCAACATCAGACACTATGACCATTCTGTATATTTTCATATTCACGTTTAATATCTGACACGAAAACAATATATTGTTGTTTATAAGAAAACTGCAAGTACAAAAGACCCCGTGAGGGTTCAGCATGAAGGAACTGCATCACAGCTACCCTGTCTCCCTCTTGCAAATCCCCCATGTCTTCCCTCTCCATTCTCCTTCCGTTTCCCTCCCCTCCCCTCCACACCATAGCAACAGAACAACCTTCACTAAGTGCTGGCTAAGAGGTTCTCATTTCCCCCGCTGAGCTTTAAGCACAAACAATAACAGCCCAGATTGTTTGGCTGCCTCCGTGACATTGAGTTTAATTGTAACTCTCCTTGGAGGTAAGTTCTTGCTCAGATGACACCTAAAGGGACTAAAGCACCTTTAACTCTGTTTTCTTGTGATTACATGTGCTCTGTTGTTACCCCAGCAAAGAAGCGACTCTGCTGATCTTAGTCGAGAGGTGATATAGGTCATTGCAGTGTGTAGTTATTGTAAAATATAGCTGAACACAACATTACTGACATGGTGTTTTGTTTCTGAAGGCTGCTCCTTAAGCTATAATTAAAGTAAATAATAGTAATTCCGTGTTCACTCATTTTCTTAACCCATAAAGACCCAGCACTACTTCTGTGGTAGTTCCCAAATGAATTTTTCTCTAAATTTCTATCTTTCTAAACTGATTTATCAGCCTTTTTTTTTTTTTTTTTAATTATCCTCTGTATTTTGTATTTTTTTGTTGTAAATCTTGTATTTTGCTCTATTTAAAGAGCTCCTTCCACTAAAAATCACTTTGAGTAGCTCTATTTACAATGTGGTGGGTCATAAGCCCCGCCCAGAGCCGTGTATGGTACGCCCACGGGCTCATCCCAGAGGAAGAACAGCGGACAGAAGCTAG
>JAPSES010000109.1:12833848-12845293 GCA_029822895.1 Maxillicosta whitleyi
TGCGGGGTGTCAGTCACAATATGTGGGGGAACTGTGCTGCTTGGCGGAGGTTTGTGCTCTCTGAGTGCTTTTCTAGTGTATTTATGTATTTGGGTCCTAATAGTTCATAAAGTTTGAATTTGAACCCTCCAGGTTCTGCAAAACTGTCTTTATATTCATTTTAGCAAAAATTGGATTTCTACAAGCCATTTTAACTCCTGCTTAATGTGTGTCATTTATAACTAGTTATGTCATGACATGTGCACATATAAAGTCTAGATTTCTGACCAACATTTCTCTGAGTACGACTTAATTGTTTGTCAGCAGCAGCGACTGTAGTCCATACAGAAAATGGCCAAACTTCAACATGATTACCTAAAATGTTCAGTTGTTGGTTGAACAGGACAGACACAGTACAGCCAATAACCTGGAGGGGGTGGGGCCTGAAGTGACTCATGTGCATTTAAAGGGCCAGCGCTCAAAATGACCTTTCTGGTGTCATTACTCAGAGATAGTGTTGAAGATGGACCTGTGGAGTTGAATTAATGAAGAATTCAGACCCAAGCAGAACATTTACAGTTTATATAAACCACAGGGAAATGCTTAAAAATGCATAATTCCATTAAAAAAAAACAAAAACAAAAAAAAAACCCTAATCCTAACCCCTTTAAGATACTACAGTGATGTTAAAAAGGAGGTTTATTATGAACTCTGCAAACCAGTACAAAGTCAATCAGGTGTTCCATCCATCATTTAACTATTTATTGTTAGCTTTTAGATGCTAACTTCTTAGCTATCTCTCTGCTCTCAGTTAAAGAGTTAAAAAATGTTACTCACCATAGAGGGTTCGTTAAATGATACATTAAACTTCATGTAACTGACCTATTAGAGTATTATGAGATCATATTTATGATGGTGTGGCTAAACATCAGGAGCTAACAGTACGCCTAAACATTATCTGGATACACAGAATTGTCTAAGAATTGGTCTCTATAACAGAATGAACTGAGGCTAAAAGATCAGAACTTAGTTTTGATGACATATATGCATTTTACTCTTTCATAGTTTCAAGTTTTATGAGGTTTTAAATACATTCAAATGTGTGAATGATTGTTGGTGATTTTAATAAATGTGCTGTTAACCTCTCCATTCCCACTGGATCACTAACAATCCTGGTTTCTATGATAAAGCTTTGGTTAATATATGCATGCTGTAACTTGTTAGAAAGTTTACATTCTCCACAACTGAACAAATATCAATAAATGGCTGCATCAATGATTCACCAAGCAATCAATATATGTATGTTTATATAGTATAGTTAATTCTGCATATTTGGAACTATACTTTATTTGCATCCATCCATCCATCCATCCAATCATCCATCCATCCACAAAACCCTAAAAGTATTCATTATTCTCCAGCTCCAAAAGAACCTGGAGATGTCCGCCCACACCCTGGAGTATGGACTGAAGGCCCGTCAGTACGACACCACCGACTTCCAGGATGCTTCAACCAAACGCATCATCAAGAAACTCAGTGACATTGAAAGGGCTGCGCTGCCTTCAGACCAGCTGAAAGAGGTGTGGAGGAAAATATTAAATATTAATTCAAGATAGGTCTGCTTTGAAGGTTGACATGCTTAAGATAAATAGATAATCATCATTTCCCCTCTATAGTAAAATAGAAAACCAAGCAGAAAAGGGATTTAAGATACAGAATCTACAATAGTCCGAAGTGACCAAATACTCAAAACTGTGCCTAAGCAAATGTACTTCAATATGCATAAGGTGGAAACGCTCCAATCAAAGCACAAATATTGTGAGTTTGTTTTAGAACCAGCTGAGCAGGAACAGTGGCTTGTTTTTCAGGATGCTTGTGTGTTGTGCTGTCTGTAAACTGCTGTATTTATTTAAAGATTAAATCTATTTTCGCACTTTAGGACAGGATGTAAACATTATATAATTCAGTAGATGCCAAACGGCACTGTAGAACATTTTACTCATTTTTTCACTCCCTTTGGAGAAGCAGCACATTTCATTATCCAAATATGTAAACTTGAGATAATTGCTGATAGCATTGATGGGTCTAAAGCCTGGTGCATGTATTTGCCTTGTCAGTACAACCAACTCATATCAACTATGGAAACCAAGTACAGCGTGGCTGAGGTCTGCAGACAGAATGGGACATGCCATCCACTGGACCCAGGTAAGACTGGTCTTAACGTAGAAGGTCTTAAGTAGAATGAATTATAAAACAAAAGCAATAGTGCATTCATAGTAAAATAAACCATAATGATTTAGCTACAATGAGCTCATGAAATGAATAGAACTGAATGGTAGTGGATAAACATATCAGATACAATGACTCATAAAGCGGTATGTGTTTATATCTGCTTGTTTCAGATCTAACGAAGATCATGGCTGAGTCCAGGGACTATGATGAACTGTTGTTTGCCTGGAAAGGATGGAGAGATTCTGCAGGCAAAGTACTCCGCCAAGATTACAAAAGATACGTCGAGCTGGCCAACAGAGCTGCCACACTCAATGGTATATGAAATATTTAGAAACTACATCCAACCTCACACTGTGGGTCATTCCCCCCGACTAAAAAATGCAAGATGGATAGAACTGTAATAGTTTTTCCAAGTTATCTGATGGCAAACATGCTCTTATGGATCACTTAACTTGGTGTCAAATAGTTATGGTTGACTTGGTCACACAAACACTGAGAGAATAGATGGAATGAAACCCATCCCACTTTCTAGTTCAGTAAGTGAGATACTCTTGGCAACAGGTTGACACTCACCAGCTTCACTTCATGAATCCAACCGACTGTTTAAAAGCAGTTTGACATGTTAGTACAAGTGTTGTCAGATTGCATATTTACTCCCAAAATGTTTTCAGGAAACAACACACATGTGACACTTGTGTATTCCTGGTACTGTCTGCAGGTCATCCTGATAATGGAGCCTTCTGGCGCTCTCTGTATGAAACTCCAACCTTTGAGGAAGACCTGGAGGCGCTGTGGAAGGAGCTGGAGCCGCTGTATCTAAATGTACACGCCTATGTTCGTAGGGCTCTGTACAAAAAGTTCGGTGAAAAGCACATTAACTTGAAAGGACCCATTCCTGCACACTTACTGGGTGAGTTCAACAAGTGGAAATCATCCTTTGAAAGAGCAGCACTCCTCCTGGGAGGAATTTGAGAAGATTAAATGTGTAAAAAGCACATTATTCACAGCATTATAAATTCTGTTTAGATTACGCAGAGCTAGCACGAGTTGATGCTAAGGTTACTTGACAAAACCACTCATCAGTCTCCATTCACTATGGAATCCAAACAATTTGAACTCTACAGCCAAAACTCTTTATGTAAGAGCATACTCAATTGATATTCTCTCATAGGCTGCAGATGTATTTGGATTTAGCTGGGATTTCATTTGCTTTCAGAGGCATCAAGCGTGAGATTATGTGTGACAGTTCCACATGGTTAGGGATTGGGCTGCCTCACGGTCACAAATCCCCTCGCTTCAACACTGGGAATGACTTGCCCATAACTTTCACGACTTAGAGAAACGAAATATCATTGCTGATGTTATATATATAATTTTTTAAAATTTTTATCCTTTCAGGCAACATGTGGGCACAGACGTGGTCCGGCATAATGGATTTGGTCATGCCCTACCCACATGCCACACAAGTTGATGCCACTCCAGCTATGGTTGCACAGGTGAATGAAAGCCAAAATCACAGCTTCACACATGAATACACAATAACACAATCTTTCATCAGGTGTGTCACAGCTGTAAAGGTCAAGGAGTTTGTATGAGGGAAAATTAAACTTGTGGATCAATCAGAATGAGGATGAATATACAAGCCTTTGGTTCCATTAAATTAAAACAGCACACATCCATTACATCCATAAAACCTACATAATAGTGAAGGAATATACAATAAACATAGTTGTAATCAAACACGTATCTGCACTCTATACTGTTATAATGTGTGGCCATTTGTTCTCTAATGCAAATGTTGATTTTTATTTTCCACATCTTTGCCTCCTTAGGGTTGGAACCCCATCAGAATGTTCCAGGAATCTGACAAGTTTTTCACCTCACTGGGTCTGACGCCAATGCCACAAGAGTTCTGGGACAAATCTATGCTAGAGAAACCCTCTGATGGACGTAAAGTGGTGTGCCATGCCTCTGCCTGGGACTTCTATAACAGAAAAGACTTCAGGTTGAATTTAATTTATTTTTATGTTGCCTAAAACACATTTATAGGCCTTTATCAGAGCACGGAAAACTAAACAAGAACTGAAAACATATGGAAAACAAATGTGTCAAATATGAATTATTCACAAAAAAGTATGCTATGTTGATTATTGAAGCTTAAGCCAAACATCATCTGTAAACACTGGCTATAATTATTGGCTGTTTTCCAGGATCAAACAGTGCACGGTTGTGACCATGGATGACCTGATCACTGTGCACCATGAGATGGGCCACGTCCAGTACTTCCTGCAGTACAAGGATCAGCCGGTGTCCTTCCGTGATGGTGCAAACCCTGGGTTCCATGAAGCCATCGGGGATGTCCTGGCTCTGTCTGTGTCCACACCCAAACACCTGAAGAGCATCGGCCTCCTGGACAAAGTTGAGAATGACCCTGGTGCGTTGACGCTCATGGTGGTTGTGAAGACCCTACATGAAGAGATGTTATTATGTTCCAACATTGATAAAGTTAATCTGATGATTTTTTAACCACTTTTCTAGAGAGTGAAATCAACTTCCTAATGAGCATGGCCCTTGACAAGATTGCATTCCTGCCTTTTGGATATCTGATGGACCAGTGGAGATGGAAGGTATTTGATGGACGTATTCCATCATCTGAGTACAATAAAGAGTGGTGGAACCTCAGGTAAATGTCATTTATCAAACGTGAATTAATGAGTTACTGCTTTAAATTTTAATTTGGCAGTAAATGACTGAAATGATCATTGTTGTGTAAATTGTTCACTTAAATTCACTTGATATTCCCTTCATTGCAGACTGAAGTACCAGGGACTGTGTCCTCCTGTATTACGGACTGAGGATGACTTTGATCCAGGTGCAAAGTTCCACATTCCGGCCAATGTGCCCTATGTGAGGTAAATGTTTTATATTCAGCAGAACTGACAGTACACCTGACACTTTAAACAGACTCACTGATAACTGATACCATACATCGAAAACAGCTCTGAAGAGATTAGATAATGTGAAAATAATATGCTTATCAATATCTTCACTGATTGTGTTTTTTTCTGCTGGGACCAGCACCCATTCATGAATGCACATGTTCAATGATCTTTCATCAGGTACTTTGTGAGTTTCGTCATCCAGTTCCAATTCCACAAGGCTCTGTGCCAGGCTGCCAACCAAGTGGGTCCACTACATACCTGTGATATCTACAAGTCTAAGGAAGCTGGGAAACTGCTGGGGTTAGTGCACACACCTACACAACAAAGTGCTACTAAATATCCTTTCTTGTGGAATACACTGAGGCATCTGCTTGAGTAGTTGTAGATGTGGTTGCAGTATGTGTTAACACTGGAGGCTCGTTCTATGTGAGTCACTATCTCTAGAGTACAGTCATACGATCCATGTCTCCTCTGACCTCCTATCTGACTTGTGCTGTTTGCAGTGATGTGATGAAGCTGGGCTTCAGTAAGCCGTGGCCTGAGGCTATGACCATGATAACTGGTCAGCCCAAAATGTCCGCCCAGCCGCTCATGGAGTATTTCAATCCACTCATTGAATGGTTGAAGAAAGAAAATGACAAGAACAATGATATCCGTGGGTGGCCTGAGTACGACTGGAAACCATATATGTCCAACATTACAAGTAAGTTTTCCAATCTGCAAGTAAAACCTTTTTCAGTCTCACAAAACAAGCACTGAGCTTTCGTACAGAGGGACTGGCGTTGTTTTTCTCCTGCTGTGGCTCAAAATCTGTTTGTGGCTTGAAATCAATCTCCTGCTCCTCCTGTTTTACTGATGAGATCCTGCTGAAAGGATGTGTACAGATTAGATTGATGAGATTCTTAGCAGCAGAAACGAGGAGGGAAGAGATAGCGGGGAAATACAACACAACTGTTGTTGCAGAGATCAAGGGGACAATGCAGGATTAGGGTACAAAAATGGATTGCTATGTGTGGAAAGAACATAAAGAAAATGAGTTAGTCTTTTTATGATGGAGAAAAATGGAAAAATACTTTGCCCTTGGAAGTTTGAGATAAGACGTCATTTATCCTCATAAAATGTCTCATATATTCATGTTGTTTATCATAATTATTCATTATTGGTATGTTGTGTAAATAGCATTTTAGGACCAGCAGCAAATTTACAGCTTTATGCATTCTTTGCAAAAAGAGACACAACAAATACAACAGTGAAGAGATTTAGCTCTTCCTATTATTATATGTGTCAGTAAGGAAAACAATATTTTCAGATCAGTCCTGTAGTGCAGAGGTCATTTAGTATCTAAGCAGTATTTTACGTGCTCACTCATCCTGTTTGCAAACACATGAATCGAGATTTCTCTTCAAAATCATGCACTTTGAATATGTGAAAGGTGTACTGATTTTACAGGAGTGTTTCATGTTAGTGCAGGATCTGTAGCAAATAGTCATATATTCTAATTTAGGTGGCACAAATATGAGAGTATTTGTGCCATTCTCCCCGTTATGGAGAATGTAACCACTGCGTTACAGGTCAGGTTTATAAGGAGTATCTTCACTGTAAAACCAGATAAGTTAATACAACTCAAAACTTTTGATGTAACTGATTACGTCAAAAGTTATGAGTACATTAACTATATATTATATTTTAATTAAAGTTAACTTTAAAAGTTTAAGTACATGAACTGTATTCTTTAAGTAAAGTTTGCTTTAAAACTAAGATAACGACAGGAGGAATCGAAACTACGACGTAAGATTCAAGCTGTATGTGTATCCAACTGCACCATTATACGGATGTGACTTCTACTGCAGCCATTGGGAAGAGTCCACGCCGTGCAGAGTCACTATTTAAGGGTCTGACAAGCCCCTAATTCAACTATTTTCCCACTATTTGGGTAGAGTTTTGCACTTTTAATATAATCACAATACAAGCTTACACAATACTGTAAAAATATATGATTAAAATTACAATTTCATATGAGAAGCGTCCATGTGGGACGAAACCATTTGATTTCGATGTGCGCGCACAGCGTTGTTAGTACTCCACCCACCCCCAACTTGTTTCTTTTTTCTCTGGATTCACCCACCCTCTATGTTCCGGGACCTCCCAGTTTACAAATTAAGCACTGGATACCAGAGCGAGAACATCGATCGCAACCTGTAGATTTCGTCCGCCATCTGGTTGAATTCAAAGACCGTGCCTGAACATAAACCATGTTGGTGATGTCAGACGTCACGTTTGACAGATGCTCATTGTTTTTTAGTAATCTAGGCAATTCTCACCATGACTTAAATGCTGTGATTTGATCAGAAAACTTATTGTTGGGTCAGCTAAAAAACAGGCAGATATCAGGTTTTGCGTCCTGAACGGTTAAAATCAATAAGTATCATTTACTGTTAGGGTTTACAGTGATTTCAACAGTCATTCCAGCTGTGTCATGTTGTTTTTCATGTGTGTGTCCAGCAGTTGAAACCAAACCTGGTAAAGTGGACTTCCTGGGAATGAGCATCGACGGTCCAGCGGCCATAGCCGGACAGTGGGTCCTGTTGGTCCTCGGCGTGGTTCTGTTGGTAGCCACCATCATGTTGGCTTACAAGTATAGGAAGTCAAAAAAGCCTGAAAAGTCCTTATCCACTATGGAACTCAAGCAAAAAGACTAGTCATCAGTGATGGTGAAAGGGCTGGAATAATCCTTACCTTACTGTAGCTAGGACAGTACCAACCTCAATGTGAACATCAGTGTTTTTATGTTCTGTCCAAAACATCTGAACACATTTGCTTTTTGTCTGCCTCCCTATCTGGTCTTTGTATTTATTGTACACACATTGAGTCAAATTATTTTGTCTATGCAAAAGAATATTATTTTTGCATAGAATTTTGAAGAATTTTTGTAATTTATTTTTTAATATTTGATGTTGGGGGAGGAAATATTTTAAATGAATGTCTGTAAAGTCATTAATTATGTGAGCATTTTTGAGCATTTGCCATGTCTTTTTTGTTGAACCCTTTGCATTTCTACAATAAACACACTAAAGAATGTTATGACGCATTGATTTTCTGAGAGAATTGTAAAGGTTTTTAAAAATAGTTTAATTACATTGAATCTGCACAGTAAAAAAAAAAAAAAAAAAAAGCCACGCTGAGTGTTTTTACACTGGTTTCTGCCTTTCCCTTTTTGCTCAATGGAGTCAATGTTGAGTCAATGGAGCCTCGCCTACAGTCAGAGTTATCAGTCTCACAGCAGAATACCTGTGGGCTCTCAGGTAACAGCAGCCAAAGTGGTAACACAACACTTGGTCCCATAGAGATGTTCAATGACTTGTCTTCTCTTGGTTCAGTCTACTTTCAGTGCTGTAGGTTGACCTCAATGGGGGCCACGTTGGCTTGGAAATAATCCAAGTGTCAACTTACTGTCTCATACAAAAATACAAAGCTTAGGCACAGTGAAAAGACAAAGACTAATGACAATTCAACGAACCGTCTATTTACAAATGATGGCGTACAGTATGTATTTGCAAGAGCTTCAACGTTAAGTCTCTGAATAGATATTATTTAATCCAGTGTCATGACTCTTAGTGAATTATTTCAAGGTTTTACACAGGTTTTCTAATGGAATAATGACACAGTGAAATAAATAATCATGTACATGCTAATCATACATACAAACATTTTTTTTTTTCTATTAGCAAGTTGCTTGGTAAAAAGTACTGAAATTCACATGAGCAAATCTCCCCTCTGTACCTCTTTGTATTGAAACCAGGGAGGTAATGTTTATAGTATGTAGACTTACAAAAATACAAAATTATGATCTGCCTTTGAGTTATATGCCAAAATTAAAACTGTATTTGATGTTCTAGTACAGTAGAAGTAATGCTCTCCAAACACTGACATGGATATTCACATAAAACGCTTGTTGACTCATTACAGAGTAGTAACTGGTCCACATATTTTAAGTGTACTGAACATGTCTCCATAAACACTTACTGTATGTTTAAGGCCCACGTAAAGCCAGTAACCACAGACCACGAAGAGGAGAACCTATGGTATACAATCCTCTCATTACAGAGGGGAAAAAAAGACTATGATGCAACTGAGTCCAGAGGATTCACCAAACTGGAAACAATACAACAGTCCAATACGTAAAGACCTGCGACAACATACACCAATTTACAATTTACGCTCGAATGCAACCATGATTCCAATGTACAACACTGCATTCATCAGAAACATTGAACAAATTACAATCTCTGAAACAAAATGTTCAGTATATTGCACTGAAAATAAGAAAAAAAAAAGATCAAAGACATCCACAGGTCCCTGCCTCGACCCAGCCCAATGTTCTGTGAAAGGCCAGACTGAGGGAAAAGCATGATGGCGAGTGGTTTCAAAGTAAAGGCCTCAGTAGTAATAATGCTGCATCTCTGTCCAGTTGGTGATCCAATACTTCTTCTGTGGCTCCTCAGGCTGAAATCCCAGATTGAATTGATAGCGCTCAGCCTTGCGAATTTTCACCCCCTGGTGCTTTGGCATTATCCGGTAGTAGATGGCTCGCTTGAAGAACCCAAGCTAATGGGACGAGAGAACAAGGAAATGTTAAAATGAAACACCCAAACAGTGGGAGACTCTGGATTAATGGCAGATAGAAGAGAACACTTTGGATTCACATGCTGAGGAAAATCATATTAGGCATCAGAAAGACCCAAGCCGAGAAAAATTGAGCACAGACGGTTTAGTTAGTGATATAAAAGAAGCACAAAGCAGTGCATTAGCCTGGAAGGGAGAGAATGTAAGATGTTGAAAAACTGAGGAGAAAAGTTAGTGAAAGGCAAGTGAAAATCACACCCCAACTATCATTCACTGAAATACATTTTAAGGGGTGTTTTACCCAATAGCCCCACTGGTATTTGCTGTATGTGGACCCCTCATAGGGGTCTCAGTAGTCCTCGGTCAGCCTCTCTGTCTCAGAGGGCTGGATCTTCATCTCAGCCTTCTGGGCCTTGGCCTCATACATCTCTCTCCTGCTGGCCCTCTGGAAGAAGCCACACTGGGGGAAGGGATGGGGGGAGTGGGGGGGTTAAGTCAAAGGTTAATGGCTTCATAAGGAGCTTGTAGTTTTGATTCAGATGATACATGAGGTCAGCTGCTAAAATGCAATCCAGACAAGCGAATAAATAATACATGTGTTGAGATTCACAGGTGTTCAAGTCTGTCTGTGTCCAAGGTCTCTACGAAGTCTGTTCAATGTACAATTTAAAACATTTATTACAAAAGCAGTCGATGAGGTTTATTAATCAGATTTGTTGCATTTGTAATTATCAGAGTTCTTAATCACATTGTGAGATCATGTGGAATCGAATAATTTCGATTCTTTAATGAGAGATCAGTTTGTGCAAATGTTCACCTTGACCTTTAGACTGAATACGTGTGACCACCACACCTGGATGACCTTCAGCCAACCATCATTTTCTAGGTAGATGGTGCACCACCATATTGGGGACCACATGTTGGTAGGTTCCTAAATCAAACATTAGTCCATCTCCTTCATTTACTGTTTATTTGACTGTTGTTTGTTTTCGTATCCAACTAACTCCATAAAGCCCTGTGAGGCTCTACAAATACAATGGAATTGAATTGAACATTTCCAGACCAGCAGATTGGAAGGGATGGCCCAATTCCCTGGACACCTCATTCCCCAGATATCACTCCCTGGATTTATTTCTATAGGATAAAGATATTGTGTATTGAACAAAGATACAGGTCATAAATGATCTGAAGCAAAAGGTCACTGATGCCACAGATGACGCTATGATACAACCGACATGGAAACAAATGCACTTCTGTCTGGTTGTACTTCACACAACTAATGGTGCCCATGTAGAGGTGGATTAAAAAACTTGAATATCTATGTTTCATTACCTCTGCCAAGGAGGTTATGTTTTCACCCGCGTCTGTTGGTTGGTTTGTTTGTTTGTTTGATTGTTAGCAGAATACGCAAAAAACTACTGACCTGATTTCCATCAAATTTGGTAGAAGGGTAGAGTGTGGGGCTGGGAAGAACCCATTAACTCTGATCCGGAAGACATCCTGTATTCTGGATCATTTTGAAATTTTCGATAACATTGGGGTCAATGGGGCCAAAAATTTTCAGTATCTTGGTTAATTATTGACCAAACCTGATGACATTTTCAGGAAATGTTTGCTCTGAGACAAGGAACAGATGATTAAATTTTGGAGGTGATCCGGATCACTGTCT
>JAPSES010000109.1:12855449-12870761 GCA_029822895.1 Maxillicosta whitleyi
GTAGGCTATTGTATAATGTAAAGTAATAAATATAACATAATATAATATAATATAATATAATATAATATAATATAATATAATATAATATAATATAATATAATAATCTGTGCCTGTATAAATGAACACTGGTATTACAGATATAAACCACAAGAGGGCAGCAGTTTATCAGGAACTGGAGGCTCTGGAGAAAAACAACCTGAATTTAAGACATTAAATGAAAGTTAGACATTTAAACTTATATAATGCATGAAAAAGACAAGTTCAGAAATGTAGAAACGCAAACGCAGCCACAAAGACACATTCTGTCTGTCTGCCTGTCTGTCTGTCTGTCTGTCTGTCTGTCTGTTTTCCCTGTCTCTGGTCCACTGCAGACAGACACCCTAACCTGCAGTACTGAATAAGAACAGCTGGGGGCACTGTGTACCAAACATTTATCTGCAATGACTAACAGGAATATTACAACCAATTTTCTACTTAAAAATGAAGCAGAATGTGCTTGGATTTTTTTTTTTTTTTTATCGGATTTGTATTGTATGTATATATATCAAAATGTATAGAATTATTGGGATGTGTTGTTATGGGTTTGCCTTCCCCATCTTTTCTAACTGTTGTTGAAATTTGCATTTGGTCGCTGCATTTACACTCACGCACAAACGGACCCTAAAGAAGAATTTACCTGCAGGCAGTAGCAGTTCAACGTCTCTTTTACCTATCTCTGCAATCTCTTTCACATAAAGTTCACTGTCCGCCAGCACCTTTGAATGACAATGGGACACTATGGGAGGGTGGCTGGAGACCTTTCAATGAGCTGAATAAAGTGTGATCTCGTGGTACTGTTAAGAAAACATTGCATAAAAACGTTAAGGAGACTGTGAGGCTGCAGGATTAGGCTTCAGAAAGGCTGTGGGCGACCATTGTGTCCCAGCAGCACGGTGCCAGACAGAAATAGGTGAACTGTAGATGGAAATGATAACACGTTAGACATAAAGGTGTTAATGTTTTAGAGGAACTCTGGAGGCCTGTAGAGAGTGGACAGGTAAATGCAAATGTAAAAAAAAAAAAAAAAAAAAAGAACTCAAGGCGGTGAAGTATGCGTGCTTAGGCGCTCTTGGCTGAAGGCTGGGTTTCACCACGACCTCGCCTGGAGCGCAAGAGGGGGGAAAACAGTGGAGCCAATGGGAAGGCAGCATCCAGCCCAGCTCTCTATAACTCTGTGTCACAGGAGCTGAGCGATGCCACAACCGAGTTTCTGCAGCTGGGAGAGTTTCATTGGACTATAGGCTTTCCACAGACGTGCGTGCAAAGAGCGCACACACCAGCACTCATTTACTTTTGCTTTGCGCACTCCAAAACAACAACAAAAACAACAACAACAACAACCAAACACACCGACCAGTGGACTTGGGTTTATTCTGGAGGGCTGCTTCCACCATGAGCGCCGGACAGACTTATGAAAAGAAGATTGCGAGTATTTTGACCGATCTTCCCGGATCTATGAGCTGCCACCCGAACTCAAAGGACTCTCCTACTCTGCCCGAGTCTTCGGTGACGGACATGGGCTACTACAGCGGACAGACAGCCCACGGCCATCACGAATACTACCAGGGCCAACCGTACGGACAGCCCATGAACTCTTACCATCACCAGTTTAATCTGAACGGAATGGGGGCCGCTGGAGCGTACACCACCAAATCTGAATACCCCTACACGAATAGCTACAGACAGTACGGACATTACAACAGAGATCACCTTCAGGCCTCGCCTCCAAACTCAGGTAAATGTCCACAGAATCCTCGTAGACCGTGTTTATTTCCAGTGCGCAGGCGGTGTTCTGTGTTCAACTGTCAGATATAGTGTAACAGCCGCCGAAACACAGTGTATGAACAGTGTTTCATTTATATTCTACTTAAAAAAAATCAACCCAGCTTTTACAAAACTGTAGAAATAGTTAAATAAAAGTCCAATTACGTGTTCAGTCTGGAATCACTGTTTCAGATCATACATTTTGAGCTTGTGTGATGTCTGCTCGTCAGTGTATTGGATTGATTATGTACATACAGATAAAGCTTAACACCTCTGATCCACGGTAGTCTGCTGCCTGGTGTCAATGTTTGGTTTTAACACTTCACTGTCCCGCCGTTAAAACCGGCTATAAAACAATGATGCTTTGATTTAACAAAATAATATTCAGTCTGTCTCTGGAACGGTAACTGGAAATCTGACTGCGTAAATGTGGATTACTTTTAGGCTTAGTTTCCATTTTTTTCTTTGTGGCTGTTGTGGGTTCTGAAAGATTTTTCCCGGCTGAGGTCTTTATTTTTTCCGATCTGAAAACCACCCCCTTAAATTATTATGACAAATAAGGTCCTATATATTTGGAGATGCGAAGTAGCCGTGTATTTTTACGCAGTTTAAAAGCGCATACAACTTTCTTTTTCCAACTTTGTGCTGTTTATTTTATATGTCGAAGTGTTTCTCAAAAGTCTTTCTCTATCAACTTATTTTTAGTGAAAGAAGAGCCAGAGCCCGAGGTCCGCATGGTGAATGGAAAACCGAAAAAGATCCGCAAGCCGAGGACGATCTACTCCAGCTACCAGCTCGCTGCTCTGCAGAGGCGCTTCCAGAAGGCGCAGTACCTCGCCCTGCCCGAAAGAGCGGAGCTGGCGGCTCAGCTCGGCCTGACTCAGACACAGGTAAACTGCCTTCCATAACGTTTTCAGATGAATCAATACTTTAAGAATTATGAGAGTCAGAGCGTCCGGGGGTGAACAGACTCTTACTCTATAATTACCCACCTATGCGTAATTACGCACAGCGGACGCTAGACTTCTGTCTCTCGTTTTAAGTTTATTTTCTTGCCATAAAGGACAACTAAACAATGCCTGGGTTAAATATACATGACCCGTAGCGTTTATGGAAAAACTATTACTGAACACTTGTTAAAATAAATAAATCTGTCGGTTTTCTGTTAAAGGTAAATTAATGTGCGTTCTCGTGTTCCCACAGGTGAAAATCTGGTTTCAGAACCGGAGGTCCAAGTTTAAGAAGCTCTACAAAAACGGCGAGGTCCCCCTGGAGCACAGTCCTAACGCCAGCGACTCCATGGCTTGCAACTCCCCGCCCTCCCCCGCAGTTTGGGACAACAACACCCCTCAGAGCACCCCGATCAGCAGACCCCAGGTGCCGCAGCCGACGCACAGCTCGTCGCCGCCCTACCTGGAGGATTATAACAATCACTGGTACCAGCAGGGATCACACATACAACACCCGGGCACCGTGCACCACCCTGTCCCGCAGCAGAGCGTGGGGGCTGTTTATTAACAATGACTCCAGAGCAGTTTTATCTCTACAGTTTAATTTCCTAAAAAGCGACGTCTCTCCACAATGACTCTGCAGAGCAAAGGTGTAGACCGAACTGCGACAGACCTGAAGTGAAACATTTGCCTGTGATTTTTGGATGATCGGCTTGGCAATGGTGTTTCAGAACTGGGTTTCCAATTCACAAAGCACATAAGGGATTCCTAATCACTTGTGGCAGCATATTTAAAGGACATCTGGCGTGGTTTTCTAAATTATTTATCACTTCTGTTGTATTTCCTTAACATCTTTTGTAAATGAATATGCAAAGTTCTTTTTTTTTTTTTTTTTTTTTTTTTTTTTTTAAACAAGTAGCCTAAAACACAAACCGATTATTGACAAAACTGTGCAGTTGATCCATGCTACATCTAAATCATGCATGTGGGTTTGTAAAGAGCGCGTCAAAACTCAGGTCATATTTATATGGATTTGTACAAAACGTCGAAGGCTGTAAATATGTGTTTATATGCAGAACCACTATGATCATATTTGTCTGAAACGGAACGACTGCACTGTGGTGCTTCCTTTTTATATTCATGTAATTAGTCCACTTGTTGCCTTCCTGTCAATTGAATAAAGGTGTTAATTGGATATTGTGTGTCTAGCCCTTTAATAAACAGACTGTAGCCCCACCAGCTTTTCCATATGCAGATCATTCATCCGTGACCTTTAACTATTCTAAGCACAAACAAGGTTTTACTTATTTCGCCCATCCCCGAAAAATAAAGCTCTATCATCTTAAATGTGATTAACTGGTATAATTTTATTCATGCAAAGTAAATTTAACTACAATCCTGTCGAAGACTTACAAATAGTTTCCAAATCGGTATAAATATTTAAGTGAGATCCTAATCATGTGTGCGTAAATTCAGTTGCGCCCTTAAGGATTAACAATCCGATATCCATTATAACCTTCTAATCACCTTTTACAACCTTTACAATTAGCTAAGTAATAGGCACCGATTAATGCACTTGTGAAAATTTAATCTTCACCTTTAACCTCTGAGGCTCAACAAAAGCCTGAAGAAATCTGAAGGGGGGAAACAATAACAACAACAATAACAGTAGTAATAATAACAGAGGGATTTCTTTTACTAAATAACACGGTGAACTGATCATCTCCGGGTCCGGTGAATGCTCAGGGGGGTGTGGGCCTGTTGGTGAGCCGCCTGCCTCCGTGTTGGCGTGCGGAGCTGCGTGCAAAGAGCTGCAGTAGGAGGCGACATGCGAGCAGACATGTTGGAGTCACTCGGTTTTATTACTATTCTGTTGCCAGATAACAAGAGAGAATTCAGCACGGTGCAGGAAAAGAGAGGGGGTGTGGAGAGAAGGGAGGGAGGGAGGGTTCTGATGCCCGAGGGGATGTCACGGAAGCGCGCACGCACGCACGTCAGCACAGCGGGGATGGATTGGTGGAAAAAAAGCTGCCAAATATCGAAGGTATAGGAAAACACCAGCCCTTTGTATCTGTGATTGTTTCACTTTGGACATTGTTAACACATTCTATTGCGTTTGGCAGAGTATTGCTCTCCTGAACTGGATCCAAACTCCACATGAGCAGTTTGAGTTCTGTGGCCCTGCATCAAATGACGCAGTTTTAAGGATTATAACAAAATGTTCCACAGAGCATGGTAGAAAAACGTAAAAAAAAAAAAACGCATCGTCTGTATTTAAGGGAAATAACATTAAAGCGACTGTGGCGCATATGACACTGGGGAATGAAGTGACAGTAGCAAAGAGATTAACAGGACAACTCCTGCGATGACAGCTACAATTAGATATTTACGACTTGGAAGACACCTCAATTTAGTCACGCAAAGATGTGGCATACAATAGAGCCGAACCAACCACCGCCAATGCGTCATTACGCGCAGAGAGAAACTGAATTCACGGCTTTAGTGGTTTTGCCGCTTTAGTAACTGGAAAGGTGTGTGGGGGAGGAAATGCATGAAAATGAACGGCAACAGAGAGTCAAACCTGCAGGTCATTTGTTTCCCCTTACATTCCATTAAGTCTCACAATTCATCCCACTAATGTTTTTCGTTCTCCAGATACTTAATTGCACTTAAGTTATGTATTTAATTCCATTGAGAGAAAATTAAAATCATTAGTCCAGTAATTTTAATGTAGCCAAATTGATTTGACAATGCCATTGATGCAAACATATTATTATTATTATTATTATTATTATTATTATTGTTAATGAAACAAATTCAATTTCATCACCTAAAACAATAAAATTAAATAAGGAATTTCTTGGGTACACTGCTGCTCATAAGGTCGGAATAATTTAGTTTTCAGATACATCACTCTTTTTATTCCTATTTACACACATCAGTAATAACCTATATCCAAGTGCAATAATTACATACTGGATCCCATTTCCACCTTATCTAAACAATAAATCACCTTGTTACAATAATTTTAATGAGAAGAGATCAAATATTTTATTGCAACTTTATGGTTAACAGTGTGTTTCTTTTTTGTGCATCTTGATATTTTAATTCCATCATGAATATGAATCATGTTTATTTTACACACAGTGACATTCAGGCTGGTTTATATGGTCAAAAATGTTGTCATGATTCATAATAATATCACATATCTTATAATCCACTGGTATGAAAAATACCAAATCATTTTTTTCTTTTCACTTTAAAGGCTGGTTTTTGGTCCGGGGTGAAAGCTGAAGAAACCAGATGGTTATTTGTGGTTTTAAACTATTTTTAAGGTCAGAATATGACAAACATATGCTGAGCAGAACATTTCACAAGAATTAAAAAGATAAAATGGAGTTACAGCTGATAATGTAAATAAAGTAATTATCCAAAAGACAAAATAAAACATACACTACAATAGATACCAACAATAATAACAACAATATATAATTAGCATTTTCTCATATACATCAACTTTTCCTAATTAATAATATTTTTTTCATTTTACAGTACTGTAAAATTCCACAAATATATTTTCAAACAGTTATTGATTTATTTAATTTAAAAAAAAAAAAAACTGGCAAATTTATGATTGTAAAAAGTGGAAATTTAGATTTAAAGGATCCTTGAAGTTAAATAAACAGGCCCTTTGTTAGTACAGTTGACTTGATTCACACACATCTTTGCATGTGTTTTAATGTTTAAAGTTGTTTTAGTTATCGCACTGTGAAGATTTTAACACCACAAAGTGAGTGTGTCATAGCTCTTAATGCCTTGTCTCCAATGCCCCCCCCTTTAGTTTATTTCCCTGAACTCAACACCAGTTGTCTATAGCATCACTCGTCGCACCACTGCGCCGCGCTTTGACTTGCTGATTTGACAAAAGTGGCATAATGACTATTGCCTTTTGATATAATGAAATCTCATCAAGAGTTCATGTGACGCTCCCTCGGTGGCTCCCTCAGCATGTGTGGCCCTGGAAGCCGTGTTGTCAGGGGAAACATTTGTGCCGAAGACAAATGTGTGTTTTTGCTACAGGCCGCACTAGTGTGGCTTGTGTGTGTGGGCCGTCGGACATGTCCATATATGTCATCTCTGAACATTAACAAGTGTAAGTAGCCATCATGATTGAGGTGAACTGTTGAACTTGAATGTGATCCTGCATGGCATAACATCACAGAACCCTAAATAGAGACGGTGCCCAGGCCCCGATAAGCCCCTATCCTCCCCTTCAGTCTGCAACAGTCAACAGTGTGGTGTCAGCACTTGTCCCCCGGGTGCAGGGATATGGGGGTTGAGATGGAGGTCGGAATCTCGTCATTGAGGAAAGTGCATCCACGGAAAGACTCCCAGCAGCTGTCCAACATTTAGACTGAGCCTCGCCTATACATTAGGATCACTGGCTGTGCCCTGTTGGGATGTAAACTCAGATGAAATTAAAAAAAACACAGAGAGAGGGAGAGGCATCTTTAAAGACAGCTGTGGACTGGTGAACCGAGGCTGACCCTGAGGGCAGGGCCGGCGGTGTGCTGATGCTTCACAGCCAGTCTGTCTCATCACATCTTCTAGCATGAGTTCACCTTGACCTACATAGCCCCGTTTACCTCTGGGCTTGTCTCATGACGAAAGCAGAGGGGAAAAGAATTCAATAAAAATGCTAAAATACTTAAATCATGGCACCATTACAACACTTTATCCCACTGCAGAAATCCTATAAACACCTGAATTAGACCGGCCCCTATTCAATAATGCTTTATGAATGTGGTTTGAATCACATACACACTTTATTTTGCATACATTGTACCTAATGTGTTGTGTATTTGTGTTATATGTGTATCATTATTTATATATTTCTCCATTTGTGGTCCCTGGCCTGCTTTAAACCCAGTGTTTTCAATCTAATCTTTGTGTGTGGTTGTGTGTAAACTGCACGGCTCTGCGACTGCCAAACTGTATTCTGTCTTTTTAATCCTCCTGAGTGTGTACATCGTGGCCCAAAGTAAGCCATGCCTTCCTGCAGATGAAACCAAATCATGCATTCATTCTCCCTAACCGGGAAGCTGCTCACAATTACCCGAGATGTCAGATCACTCAAGTTAATAACAATAATCACCCCAGAGACCTGCTTTGCCATTCGTTCCTTCAAAGCAACTGGGATTTAATAACAAGCTATTTTGCCTCTTACTGCTATCCTGCAATTAAAACCCATCAGACACCTCATATCTGATCACCCCGAACCATCCGCAGCATTGATACAGTCAGACGTTGCCTTTATCATTACCCTTCAACCCATCTCCCAGTCTTCCATCCCCTCCTTTTAGCACGTCTATTACACGAAGAGCCTTTTCACTTTCACTTCAATCTGCCTGCCTGATAATTGGTCCCGTTTGAAAGGTCCTACTCTGTCTGTCCAACTCCACAAGCCATTATTCTAATCTGGAGATGTGAAATTGCCTATAATTTTCCCTGATGCCCCGTCACTTGGTTCAGCAATGCTCGTCTCTTCTTCTTCCCCCGGCCCGTATGTTAACAAGGCACATAATCATCAGGAATGAGGAAAAGGGCATGAGGGGTGTATATGTATATATAAAGAAGGAGATGTTAATGTAACACAATGCTTGTCGTTATGTGAGAAAATCAGCTCAGAAGAGTGAAAACACAGGGGCTCTGATGTGACTTTCTTCTTCAGGGTAACGCCACTGCTGGCTTTGCAGCTCCTGAACAAGGCTGCAGTTCTCTGCCTGAGGTAAGGCTGCTCTGTGTAGGCTACAGTTTGTTGTGCTGGCATGGTTCGTGAGTGAGACGTGGATGCAGTCTGGTCTAGTGTGCATGAGTATCCATGAGTGTATTTTGTGTTTTCATTTCATATATAACTCCTACATGTTACTACTAGTACATTTCAGTGTGCAATTGTATTTTTTCCCGCTTTTTTTTTTAAACAATTATTGTATTGTGGTATTTCTTATGTCTATATTCTGTATTGTGCTGCTATTGGAACCTCAATTTCCTGAGGGCTCTACCCAAAGGCTCAATAAAGTTCTATCTAATCTAATCTATACCAAGGGTTTGCTAAAGTAAATGGAACTTTAATGTGCTTTTTTATGGATAAAATCGTGCCTTATGCTGAGAAAGTCTCCATAAATATGTAGTTTTGAAGTCTATTCCACAACTTTGCAGTAATTCCACATAATCTTAGAAAGTGCTTAGCTCAGTTGAACTCATATTAGGATTCAACATCTTAAAAATTGCGTGAAGACATTATTTCTCCTTACTGTGTCATCAGATAAGTTGTGTTTAATGTTTGCCAGCCAGCCAAGGCAGCAGTTACGAATGAAAAAGATAAAGGATGGGATGTTTCTTTAAAATAAACACTATTGGACCTCATTAATCAGAACTCACCCTCAACTTAATCAGCATCAGCTCGGATTGCGGCAAAAAATGTGTACTAAGATATAAATAACTAATCCTCAGTGTTTAAACAGCATAAGCGCCAGAGTGTGCAAATCAGTGCAAACCACTATAAATCAGGCGCCGTTCATTGGAGGACCAGCACTGCCATTTATCATCCCACTATGACAAGGGCGAGCTCTCTGTTTGAGCTCAGACTGAGGCTGAAGGAAAATATCCCTAAAAGCATTGGCTTGGATGTGTTCTCAGCCTCTCCTCACGGCATGTGCCCCTCTGGTGCAAAAAAAAAAAAAAAAAAGAAAAGAAAAAAAAAGAGAAGAAGATAGATGCTGTTGTGGATATTCATTACACTCCCTTAAAAAGACATAAAAGCGTCATGTTTTACGCGCTTGGATGGTGCAGCAGTGAAAAATACAGTGTGCATTTTCAGAGCTGGATGTACTCTACCTTCTTTTACTTAAAAAGTAAAAAAAAAAAAAAAAAAAATCGAAATTAATATAAAGTCATATTTCATTGACCACTGACCACAACTGTGCGTAAAGTTGCCACCTTTACGCACAAGTTTCCAGCCTTGCAGTCTTTTTCCTTCTCGGTTTCTAGAAATTATTATTAAAATTAAATTACATTTAATTTTATTTAAAAAAGTAGAAGGACAGGAATTATCTTTGTTGCGTTTGGACATAAAAACCAAAATTCAATAAGACCATCAGATGTTTTTTTGTTTGTTTTTTTTCACCTTTGTTTCACTAAAGACAGCTCAGGCACCTCAAACACACATTTTAACACAAGCTGTCACAAAATTCAATGCGTCAACCCATCCAGATACACAGCATTATACTTCAACAGCTCAGTAACATGATCGGTGATGTCTCAGAGCTCATTTATTGCTGATCTTCTTCTTGCAGCGTCAACTATTTGATCTTTACCGTAAAACCCATTTGCTCCCTTTGTCACAATAAGTCACTTTAAAAGACCAAAAACGTTAACTTAATTAATAATTCAATTTTTTGTGTGTAATCCTCACAGTTTCAGACCTCACAAGTAAAAACGTTTCACCAAATTGATAATAAAGGAGACAGGGCCACATGTTTATTATTTTTTTTAAGAATGTCTTTATCCAGAGTCTTTAAACACACTTTACGCCCACATTTCATTGAGGTGAGACGTCGTTAAACGCTTCATTCATCCTTACAATTTTAAAAAATATATATTTGATGCCCAGACAAGATAGTGAGAAACAAAAGGCACGCGAAACACAAAAGATTAAGAACAAGTTCCATCAAACACACATTTTAGTTTTGAGTTCAGCCGTGGAGAGAACTGTGAGTTCAGTGTGTGGATT
The DNA here is from genome assembly GCA_029822895.1 of Maxillicosta whitleyi. Lineage (NCBI taxonomy): Eukaryota > Metazoa > Chordata > Actinopteri > Perciformes > Neosebastidae > Maxillicosta > Maxillicosta whitleyi. The sequence goes on from JAPSES010000109.1 coordinate 12,865,995, forward strand.
TACCACCTGGTCCTCTTCACACAGCGACACCATCCACTCACATCATCTGAGGCCTGGGCATCGCGTCCTGATGATGATGATGATGATGATGGTTTGGGTACCAATGACCAAAACTGTTCATGTAATTGTTTGGATGCATTGGAGCGCCTTTGTTTGCCATAGAGACCTCCCAAAGTTGTGGTAAGCCGGGAGAGCAGGGGGAGATGGAGTGGGTGCCGTGGAGATGTTCTCCCTCTGATCCGCTGCCATGTTTCATGATCTTTTTATACTTGGAACGCTTATTCTGAAACCATATTTTCACCTAAAAAGAATAAATACACATAATTGTCATTGTGGTGAAACACTAAATAGTCATTTAAAGGAAATAATGCTGTGAAAAGGATTTTTACTGGCATATTTTCCTCAATTAAACTCTTCACAATTGGCCTTAAAGGGTTCTAGTAAACAATAAAAATGGAAAACTCCCTTTCTTCTGTGTTGATTTTGTGAATCCCAGGCCCGCTATTGGCGCATTGTTGCCATTCAAACACACACTTCTAGTCGCACTTCTAATCCATTAAAACCGAGCTCAGCCATTGTTCGCTGTTTTATGAGTCCAATGGTGCATGAGTGTGACAGCAACAAGCCGAGACTAAGAGCGTTGTGAAATAAAAACAGCCTAAAGGGCGCGTGGATTATGAGCTCTCTCTGTGGTGGGTGACTGAAATTTCTGCAATAATGCAAAAGTGGACGCGAAAATGCTGCGAACTGGCATAAAAAAACGCACTGTTAACATCAAAGTGGTGCATCAAACTGGACGTAATTACTGCAATATAACTGCAGAGATGGAGGGAAAATGCGCAGGAGGCAGATCAGATGACAGAGTGGATTGGTTTGTTTATCTGTTATTTCTGAAACTGTCAGCTAAGGTCACCAAACATCATAATTATTCGTGAAAGTGGAGGAAAATAACAGGCAAGGCGACATGTGAAATGTTCATTTTTGTCCCATTTGCGGATGATTTGTTGACAGCGACACGTGCACCTGTTTGTCTGCAAAATACATGTATGTTTGCAAGCGGAATTAAAACCATGTGTCTGTTTCAGCCACCCTGCCACAAATCGGATTTATGGTATGAGTGAACAACATATTGTTCATATGCAACTGGATCTGTGCGTAAAAACACATCCACATGATATTTGACTATTTATGAAATGTGTATTATAGACGGTTTGCGCACTGTTAAAGCTGGAATAAAATATTTGTATTTCTTCACATGAAATAATAGTGACATATGATGTATTCTTGAAAGATAAAGTGTAATTGGGACTCAGAATGCCATCATTGTAGGCCTAGTTAAAGATGATTGCTAATGTTTAAGAATAGGAATAAAAACTGAAATGTGTCTGAAAACAAAATTATTCAAATTTTATTGACAACAGTGTGTTAAATACGTGTCATTTAATATTCATTAAATCAAACATAGACTTTGAGTAGATTTTAAGACATAAATAAGAGAAAATATAATTTAAATATATTAAAACAAGCACTAATATCTGATATTACATTTCCAAACCTCTAATCCTGATTTAATTTTTTTTTTTTTATCATAATATAAATCATTTTTCCTGCGGTCGTGCGTCATTTGACAAAAGCCTTTCTGGGATCAGAGCTGACAAAGAGAATATAGTCCCTATATTAAGTACAGTAAATAAGGCGCGCATTAAAGGATATAGTTACCTACAAATCACAACAATTTGTTTTGCATTTGATCTCCTGAAGCTCTGTGATCATTTACAACAGAGCAAATACGATTTTGAACTGTGGGTGAAAAAGCCGCAACTTCCCCTTTATTTCTGCAAAACTATTCTTTGGTGCAACTTTGTCCAATTCACTACATTTGGGTGGAAGATATGAGCAGACAAATAGCACCTATAGGCTCCCAGGCCTGGTGTTCGAGCAGAATTATGACCTTCTAATCATTCTGATAATTAATACCAATTGTTGGTGGTGCAGAATACCAACCTGAGTCTGGGTGAGTCCCAGTTTGGCTGCCAGGTCGGCGCGTTCCGGTAAGGCCAGGTACTGGGTCTGCTGGAACCGCTGGTGCAGAGCCTGCAGCTGCAGACTGGAGTAGATAGTCCGGGGCTTCCGGATTTTCTTCCCTTTGCCATTAAGTCGAATCTCCCTGCTTTCATTCACCGTGGACTTGTCACGGTCTTTTGGGAGCAGACAATAAAAGAGGAGAAGGAGACAGAGGTAGGAGGCTTTAGGTGGAAGGAAGGCCACAACAATGCAGGCCTACAAACAAAACACTGAAAATTCACATTTGACTTAAATACTGATCACAAATAGACGGATTAGACTGGTTTACATTTTTATTTAGAAACTACCTGCATCAGAGATTAAATGATATGTATTTTAATAAGATTAATTGGAAAACAAATAGTAAACGTGCTGGTTTGCTGATGTTTTCAATGTTTATAATAAAGTGTTATTACACACACACACACACACACACACACACACACACACACACACACACACACACACACACACACACACACACACACAGGATTATGTACATTTATATAATAGATTTATAAGTGTTGCACTAGATAGAACTTGCAAAGTGGATTGTAATGTGTTGACAGTGTTTTGAAGTAAACCTGGGAACTCTGAGAATAATATTCCTTTGGAGTAAAAGCCATTCATTCTCTCGTTAATTCTCTAATTCTACATTTTGACCCCAGACTGCATCTTGGAAACTGATTCGATTTTTCTTCATCACTGACTCACACGTGGTAAAATTTCACTATTTTCCCGTGGAAGGATTTTACTTGTTTCACCAGTGTTATAGTTATTATTGTTATAGATTTTACAGTGAAAATTAATGGTATTTGTTACACTATAATAAGAGATAAAAACAAGAGCCGTTTATTTTAAAAGAACTGGAAACAAACAGCACACGACTCTTATTTGAATGTGAATGTGGATTAATAACAAGGAGTCAAACTCAGTTCCTGGGGTAGGCGCAGGGCGCATGGGCCATAATTGGACTTACCCACAGAACACAAAATTATGGTCAATAAAATTAATGGCTCCATCTGCTCCATTATATAACAGGAGTGGAAGCAGGAGCATCTCTGTGGAAGCAGTGGTTGGAGACTGTGGCCTAGTTTGGACATAAAATACCGAGGACGAGCATGTCTGAATAAAAGTGAATAAGACTAAGTGACTAAACCAAACATGCGTGGTGTCATGAAGTTTAAGCAGGCTCGTCGTGGCTGTGACACATACCTGTGCTGTCTAAGGTGGCGTGGGCCAGGCTGCCGGTGCTGTGATTGCTGTGCGGGTAGGACATGTACGCAGAGGCGGGATGAGCGTTCACCGCTCCGGGGTAGGCGTATCCCACAGAGCGGCCGTAGGACGCGCTGCTGGGAAACGGACTTTCGTGTTGGGAATGTCCCGCGGCGTGTAAGCCGTGGACCGGGTAGACGTGGGAGAGTCCGGAGGCGTGCTGCTGATGCGCCGGATGTCCGTGGCCGAACTCGAGAAAAGCCGATTTGGAAGGATCTGAGGCATTCAGACTGTCAGGCATGAACCCCATAGACATTATTGGCTAATACGCGAGTCCATAAAGCCGTGGTTCTGAAGGGGGTTCATGAGTCCTGTCGGAAAACCTGGATCAGATCCACGCCTAAGAAGTCCAAAGCTTGGCTGGTGAGAAACTTTTCCCCGCGGTAACAGACTACAACGTGCATTTTCGCAACTGTTTGGGTGGGAAAAAATGGAATAAAAGCGAAAGGTATCCTTCACATGAGTGTGGGAGCTGACATGGTTCTTCAGACACCTCCTGCCTGCGGAGCCGCGCGCGCACTGCCTCCATCTGCGCGCGCTCTGATTGGTGTTCAGCAGCCTGCTGTCACCGGAGCTCCACCATCAGCTTCATTTACATACGATACAGGATGCACGGACCTCCTTCCATACACTGTCAAATATCACATAGTCAAAATCACATTCTGGAACATAAAGACATCCAGAATGAAAGAAAATGCTTTTTGAAAATTTCTTCCAAAACCTAATACAATTTTCTATTCATATATATTTTTATAGCCTAACTTCTTATTGATTTTTTTTTTTTTTTTAGTTTTTGACATATTGCAGTTCGGTCCCGATTATCATTATCATACCATTATAAATAATTAGGCCATTGCAGCGTTTTTAAAACTGCTTTTAAACAGCAAGAATATGGGACCTGTTTTTGTTTAGGGAGGAAAATTAATGCTGCAATTCAATAAAATAAAAAAATAAAAAATAGAAAGGTACATTTATATTAATGATTAGCGTTTGAGCGTGAATAATTAAGTACAGTAATAATTATTATACAGTTACTATTATTCTTTACCACAGTAGTTGAATCGAATATGGTAGACAGACGTTTAATAATGATTTAAAGGCAGAGGGAAAGTCTAAAACTTAACTTCTAGAAACCTTAAAAGAAGGATTTTTTGATGCAGGAAAATTTGCATTTCATCGAATTTTATGAATATGGTATTGAACTTTTGTATTTTATTTTTCAATTTAATGAATCGTCTGTAGTCGTTAGTGTATTCTCATGTTTATATATCCTCTTTACCTTTAGGCTGATAATGACACCGTTTTAGAAATTTAAGAAAATACTTTTTCATGCTCTATGCCACCTTAAGAGCAACGCTTATTTTATATGTAATTGAATGTTGAGTGTAATTAAACGTTTATATATATATATATATATATATATGTGTG
>JAPSES010000109.1:12870861-12881052 GCA_029822895.1 Maxillicosta whitleyi
TATATATATATATATATATATTTGTGTGTGTGTGTGTGTGTGTGTGTGTGTGTGTGTGTGTGTGTGTGTGTGTGTGTAAATCTGGTGCATTTGTTTTAAATGCACCATATTATTTAAAAAACAAAACAAAACAAAAACAAAAAACACACAACTCTTATTTTCTGTGAATAATAAACAGTCCAACCCATGTGTTTCAGTAAATAATTTTTTTTAAAATAAATACTTGACTGGAATTGGGGGGAGGGGGGGTGTCATGTAATATCAGAAAAATGTCAGGATTTAGAAAATAAGGAAGCAAAATGTTGGAAACCGTAAACCTGCCAAAAAGAGAGTGGGACTGTGGTGAGGCCTACGGAGTCAGCAAAATCTACAATGTGCATCGGGAAAATGCGTGTAAGTGAAGTGAACACTGTGACCGCAGCCTAAAAAAGTCCCCATAATTCATCCATTAGTGACTCAACTAGAGTGAATCCACAGGTGGAGGTGAAACTTGGCAGTGGGAGGGAAGTGCCTGTCCTTCTGCAGAGCCTCTATATTTACAGTCCAGACTTCCTTATTTTCTATGAAATCCGATAGAGTTGTAATGTGCTACAGATACAGAAGTTGACCTTTCATCTGAGCTCCAGTCAAATTCTAAACAGTGTTTGGTGGGTTTGAGCGTGGTGCTGAGCTGCTGTCCAACCCCGTCATTTTGGTCATGTCCTACCCTGCCTGAAACTACTGGGAATCCGGCAGCACTGGGCCTGCTGGGGGCTGGACTGCTTCCCAATCCCTTACAGGCCTCAGCCAGCCAGAACAAAGCCACAAATTATTATCATAGTAAAATTTCAGTCACAATAAAAAAAGGCTGCTGAGAGGCCAGTTTCATATTGTGGGCACAAGTTCTTGACTTCACACATGAAGCCGAGCAGCTGTAAATCCTCACTGGGAAATTTTATCACTGGAGAATGCAATGCTGTGGCTTCATGTCTAATAGGAACTTACTGCAGCAGTATTGGTGTTGGTATTATGGGAGTATTATGGTATTTGCATTTGGCAACCAGTGATTGAGATATTGCTTTTGTACATATCACAGGAGCAGGTGTTGCGTTTAAAGCTCGGTCAAATCAGTGGGAAAACAACCTCCTGTGGCCTTCCTTCACAGAAAAAACTCACCCCTTTTGGCTGATGAATGATATGATAAACTGAAAATGCAAGTCTTTGAAGACACTGAGGCCTCTGGGCTTATTTACAGCTCTGTTGTGCGACACTTTAGTGGTTGAATGCAGGGGCTTGACTCCTAGGTGTAAATATGTGTCAGGATGGAACAGAGCCAAGGTGTGGGCATGAGGTGAGAAGGAGAGAGAGAGAGAGGGAGAGAAAGCGAGGTAGAGCTCTTTAAGACTTGTAATTATGTGTGTATTATGGGTAAAGAACAAAGGCGAGCCCTGCAGTCATAGGGCAGGGATGAGTCCGTTTTGGGCTGTCTTAATGCACGCAATGGGACGATTTTAAGAACAGTCAGACTCCTGAATGCAGCCCAGACTCACTGGCGTCTCCACTCCTGAACATTGTGTATGAACGTACATCTGCAGAGGTGTGTTTGGCATAGGTGTGTTTTGCCAGTGTGCTGTCACACGCACATACGCACACAGATCTAGTTTGTCCATCATGCCGCTCTGATGCAGAGTGACAGCATTCTTTGTGTACAAACCAAGAGCACATTCCCAAGCAACTGCTGCGGCTGTGATCTTCCCCACTGGCACGTCATGTTTTACAAGTAACTCTCTGTTGCCGGGGCTGAACTGAGGTCTACTCAGACTGACAGTCCACGACCCTGACAGGATGCCAGAATTTATTATCATAGGCTCAACTCGCCACATAATAGACATGAATAAAGACCCCAAACCCCACACGTCCCTTTTCAGCGGGATACTCTGATGGGTCTAAAGCTGAGGTGTGGTTTGACACAATTATCCCACCAGAAAATGCATCACTCAGTTAAACTGGGTAAATCACAGAACAGACAAGGCGTGAGAAACATGAAAGTATGTAAAAAATGATTTTCTTCCATGTACCCAAATGAAAACCAGACATTTTCATCATAGTTTTACATTTTACATGGATCTCTGTCTCCATATACGTTGTGCTAAATGTGGATCTGGACTCACCTTCTGTGCTTTAATACATCTCATTCAGTGCAGACGAGCCTTTCTTCATTGTAAACAGATATCACTCACTGAGTAACCTTGCTGAAACACCTACCAGTTGTACAAGGCAGATGTTTTTCAGTCCTTTATGGACCAACTAAGCCAATGCAAACAATGGGATTGATGTTTTTGTTTTTTTCTCTGACTGTTTAGTGCCTCCGGAAACAGAAGGGAGCAGAGGAGGATGAACGGCTTAATCTTACCTCCAGGCGCCTTCATACAAGAACACTAATACGTGCACAGCCAGGGTCTCATTCCTCAAGTGCAGCCACGTTGCTGCTGATGTGTGTGTTGTGCCTGTTGGCAGCCTCTGAGGGCCCAGAGAGTTCACTGGTGTTGGATCATTAACATCATTCATGTGTAAATGTCTTGGCACACATGCATCAAATGACTCAGCTGATAAAAACAGAAACACGTCTTCTTATTACATTATTTTTTTTTTTTTTTGTCATTTATGATTAAATTTACATTTTATTATTCATAGGATGCAATGTATTTTGACTGTGAGTCTGCCATTAATAAAACTGATTTATTGATAACCATGTACATGCATTTGTTTAGTGCCCCCCCCCTCCCCTCCCCCCTTGTTAAAATATCCATTTACATGTTACATTGACATGCTTCACTGCTGCTGTGTTGGATGTGAATTCATATAAATTATAAGCACAAAACACTTGGTAAAAAATAAATCCAAGTGACAATTTTTAGCTTTAATTTTTGTCTGTAAATTATACATTGTTTGCTATGGTGAGATTGAGAATAATACTCAGCATATTTCAGATGCCTTTACCAGATGAATATTTTTGTTTGCTCTGTCTATTTAAAGTTTTTTATAGTCCCTTCAAAACACTGTAAATAAATAAATAAATAAAATAAAAAAATAACTAGAGCTACAAATAAACTCCCTGCTATGGGCCCATTGCAACAATTTGTCTGAATTAAAGAAAAAGCCCAATCTGCTAAATTGTAGATGTATGTTTTATTTATTTATTTTTTCTTTAAGGACGATGAATTCCATTTTTAGTATCACATACACATAATACTGCACTTTGAGACTTTTTATGTACCATTGTTCGTCTTTTCTGGATCGGTTCATGGTGGAAATAACCTTAATAAAAACATCAAAATTTATCCACTTCAAGCATTTTCAAAATATAACGGAAAATGATGCGTTAAAACGCATAGGTATGTTACTTGCTTTAGTATTGAGTGTATAATTAATATTAAGGTTTTTCAAAGTTCCTCTGCTTATTTTATAGTTTCTAACCCTAACTCTGCATTTATTACAAAACTGACACCTATGTGTTTCCCAAATGCCGTTGAAGTGTCAAAGAATAAAAAATCACTACCAAATGAAAGCTGTAACATGCGTATTAATGGCTGTGGTCGTGACGCATTCAATTATCGTTCTTTTTCTGCTTTAATTTTAAGAGATTTCAGTGGTAAATGATTTTTGTGCAACTTATTTGTTTAAGCTTTGAAAAAAAATAATACTATTGTACCTATATGTTAGCAAATACGCATATATTTTAAAATAACCTGGTATGATTAAAAAACAATGAAGATGAAATTATAAATATCCAGTGAGTCATATGCAAATAGGATCGATTGCAAATTAAGAGAAAAAATATTTTAAAAATAAATAAGAAATGCACTTGCTCCAAAACTTGAAAGTGTCGCAGGGAATGGCCTTGCGTGGGAAATGCCAGTGTGTGTCTGGTCTTTTGGCCCTGGCTTTGAATTCATAATCGTTACCAGACAGCGGATGACAGCCCCATCGCACACCGCCGCTGACTGCTACACTTACACTTTTAATGGATTGGTTGAATATAGAGGCCTTGGCAAATCGGGAAAAAAAAGTCTGGAATCCGTTAACCGTAATGCGCTTCTGATCCATCCTGGTGCAACCTGAGCCTGGTGACACACCGGCCATCTGACTTAAATGACTCCATTTGGACAGAGCGTCGGTCATATGTCGAAATTATACATTTTTCTAAACCCTCCTCTGTCGTCTGTTTGCGGCTAAAATGCGCATTTGGTACCAATTCTGACTGCGGGCGCTGGCACGTACACCAACGCGCGCGCGTACACAGTTTATTTATTGGAAATCCTGCAGACACATGCTGTAACCTGTCCAGTTGTATCCACAGAGGGCCCATGAGATGGACAGACAGGGGGACAGTGGTGGCAGTGTGCTGGGTTCCAGCCTGGTGCTTGGATGGAGCTGCGTTAACGCTGTGCGCCTGCTCCACATCTGGAACAAAGAAGCCAGTCTGGGGCTACACTCAGTGTTTACAGCTCTGTTGTTTTTTCACACTCCTCGCAAAATCTTGCCCAAACACACATTCCAGACTCACCAGCTCAACATGGGGGGAAAATATAGTATATTTTTCCGCTGTAAATCTTACCCCCTGTACCAGAGGAGCTAGGAAAACAAAAGCTGGAAGCTGGCATGGATCAGTGAGGCGACAGAGGGTGGCAGCAGTTGGAGGAGCTGCAAACTGAGAGACAGTTGTCTGTGTGAGAATCCTGTTCAGCTTGGTGGTTGGGATGGTACATGAGTTCAGTTGAGGTCAAAACAGCTGGGGGAGTGGCGACACAAGCTCCCAGAGCTGCTGGGTTTGTTAACTGTCTGTTTACAAGCATCTGAAGAGACATCTGAGGAGGCATCTGACATTACATTCACAGCAGTATTTCAAAGGACATCCACTGAGGGCTTTTGTGCAGAATATAAAATATGAAGACTGCACAGACAATATGTTCAGGCCATAAATCTCTCTGAGAAACAATAAAAAGATCCACAATGAAGCCGTAAAGTCACTTGAAAGGCCTCCAGGTTTAACAAATTACAGATGTTTAGACAAAAATTATGTAAGAAGTGCAGGGCTTTTATAAATTTGTTGTTTTTATTTTTTTTTATTTTGATCTTTGGTAAAAGAGAGGCTCGCTTAACAGATGGAGGTGGAAATTCTGAACATGCTGGATAATGATTTGCACAGGGGAGTCACACATGCACATCCAATCAACACACAATGACATGACTGGGGGTTGCCAGGTTTAGACAGTGGGTCCTGTTAAAGACCGGTTTACCAGGTCCAAGGATTATCCATCTGAAGTTACCTGTCCCTCCGGTAACGTGAACCCCCTTTTGTGGTCTGCAGGGCAACAGTGTGTGAGGCAGGCATCAGTTTGAAATGCCAGAGGTGATGGAGGTGACAAGGCCCCAGAGCACAGGACATCTGTCTGGGAAGAGTCTGTGGGGCAGGGCTGCCAGGTTAAGTGCCTGCTCCGACGAAGGGCGAGCATGCAATCCTCCACCACTGAACCCTCTTATCTGACATCAAAAAGGTTTGTGAGAAAGTAACATGGGAAAAACGTGTTAAAACAGGTTTCCAGCAAAACACAGGCACCTACTAATCGGAGGCCTCCTGCTACATAACTATCCATTGAATAGAGAATTAATATTTGGCCTGATATAGAGCTTGCACAGCCGGGAGGTCAAAGCCCTTTCTTTATAGCTCTTCAATGAGAACAACTTGACAGGATCAAGTTCAGCTCCTGACAACAAACCCTGGCTCTGTCAAGTGTTAAGTTCCATTGTGACCTACAATAGGACACAATGGCCCCACAGCACCCAGCCTGTACCCTGCTGCCTATCAAATGACACCGTGTCTCATAGAAAAACTTGGCAAACTCTTAGAAAAATATGCATCTATTGTATGTTTCATTCTCCTTTCCACATTGTGCAGCCTGGTAATATGTTGCTTAGCAGAGTGTCATAGTTAGTACCCACTTCAGATAGTAATATTTAATAACGATTAAGTTCTATGTAGAAGAAGAGAAACATTGAGTGTCATTATTTACATACTGTTAGCATCATAGCACAATCGCTAAAATCATGTTTTTGGCCAAATTATGATATCTGGATCAAATAATGCAGCAGTTTTAAGAGAGTAAAGTTATGCAGATACCTCAATTTGGTCAAAAATATGAGTTAGCCAATTATGCTATAAGGCTAATAATATGTATCATAAGCCAAAAGAGTGATTTTAACTGTAAAGAATTATTCCTGCTTATAATGAATTTGGTCTAAAAATGTAATTATGATGATAAAATGTTGGACAAGTGCAACAGATGGTGCAAGATAATACATATTTTATTGCTTTGATTTGCTTGAGTATGTTCGTGCATGTCTATTAAGCTCTGTTGACCTTTCCTCAAGACTAACTTTCCAAATAAACAGGTACCATGTTTTGTAAAGCAATCATAAATAAGTGAAGAGTCTTACTAAACCTGCAAGCCGCCCAGTGTTTACAGCCGCTCCTCTGACCCTGGCTTCGTTGTGACCATTTTGCTGCAGTGCTTCAGGTGTTTAACCTTGTCATATTAAAGCGTTTGTCACTGGAGGGGCTAGACGACCGGGGCCAGGACGGGCCGGGGATTTGAAGACCTGTGTTCCCAGCTCATCAGTTTGTCAGTGACTGTCTGAAGCCTGCCAAGAAACATCAAAGCCTCCGAGACTTGCTCATTTCATCTTTGAACCTCACCAAAACACGCCCTTTCGGCTCCTTCCTTGCATTCTTGCCCAACATAACCAGTTTCTTTTCATCGGTTAGAAAAAAAAAAAAGTTCAAATGAAACAGATAAACATGAGAGTAATATCTGACTATGAGGAACATTAAACTCAGATTGCCCGTGAGAGTTTTGTTGTGGACTTGTGTGATTGTGTGACATTTCATGCCAGCCCTCTGTCAAAGCGAGGAGACGGTCTGAGTCTGTGCAAGCCTGTTCACAGAGGGAGTAGACTCCTGTTGGCTCCTGGCAAAGATTGATGGCTATGAAAGTTCTACCTGAGGCAGAGATCAAAGTCAGACAGGATACATAGGCCTCGGCATTTAACTCTTTCATCTCCCGCCTTTTCTACGTGAGTCATGACCCTTCACCTGTCTATCTGTTTGACCTCTGGCTGATGAATAGTATTGGCACGCAGCAAGACAGCACTTTTATTTAATTAAAAAAAAACAATGACAGAATGAGAGAATTCCAACGCTGGGATGTCTTTTCGTACTGATCAATATTTGTGATATAAAAGGAATGAAACACTGAGCAGCGTTTTTTTTTTTTTTTTTTTTCACTCCCACCAGAAGAAATTGCACCTTTTACATTTCTCAACATGGGGCTCCAGTCTCAGTGGAGGCCAGCGGTGGAGGGCTATTTGCATTCCAGCAGTGAGAGTGAGGACAATTAAGCCATTTCCCCTCCAATCTATCTCCCTCCAGTCATCCAGGCAGCCCGGCAGATCAATGGGAAGTGCAGCTGCGCAGCCCATGTGTGCCAGGCTGGGAGACAGAGGACGAGATTGGGGTTAAAACCCTCGTGGCCCTCAGATTGGCTCCATACCTGAGTCAAAGCACAGGCTAGCCAACAGCTGTTTCCGGGCGGAGCAGAGAAACAGAGGTTCTCACCCCATCTGTGAAAGCATTACACACTTTCTGGCACCAATTCGCTGTTTATTTTCTTAATGATTTGAGCTGAGATGTCTGCATTTGAGTAGAATATTGTACCTGCAAGGAGAGAGTTCCCAGAGCAGCAGGTTGATTTCACCACCTGTGTTGCCGCCAATAAATGAAACCAAGAAAGCAGCCTCACCTTCCATCACTGTCCAACTCTGCACTTTTCCTCAGGCACTCTAGACTGGCCACTCCAAAATCAATTAGCCAAATCACATTTCACAAAAGTAGCTGAGTTCTTCTTTCAGTGGCCAGGCCCCTCAGGTGTCAGAGAGTCAGCTTAAAGGTGTGGGCAGTGAGCCTTGGTTTAAGTTGTGTGGGATTAGACCAAACAAAGAGCCATAGATATCCAGCCGCACCTGTGCAACTTGCTCCTCAAGGACTGCTAATAGGGAGAGTCTTTGGTCCAAATGTCGGGTGCTCAGAACTTAATCTCCCAGCTCTCAGGCCATCGCAGGTATCTGTTTCCACTGTTCCCCGGCAGCACAAACTGTCCTGAACTTGGACATAATCGCAGAGCCATCATGTAAGAAGGACTTCCATCTCTAGTCCCCTGCCAAGTCCAGGTGATCAATCATTTACATGTGTAATTAGGAGCGGGTGTCAAAACAGAAACTGTACACTCACTCGGGGACCCTGTGTGCAGCGGGCTGACATCAGACTTGGCAAGTACTGGATAAACAGGGTCAGGGACAGAGAAGGAGGAAGAAAAATGAGATGCTGAGATGAGCAGGTTTCTCTGACACTCAGCTTCTTGCCACCCAAAGGCTGGACGACTCTTCAGCATATCATGTTATGTAAGAGCATCGGTTTATGTGAAGACTTAAGGGAAAATGGTTTGATCTTAAGGGTAATCATTTTATAAAAGGGTGGTATTATTATGTATTTATCCCTGTGTGTTTAATCAAAACCGTTTTGATAATAAAAGCACATTAAGTCGTGAAAATCCATGTTTATCCGTGAAGCTCTTAAGTATAATTACTTTGTGAGCAGGTTTTATAATAGAGGCCAAATTCTGATCCTGTATCACAATACTGAGAGACAAAAACAAAACAAAAAAACACATGCACAGTCAATTTAGTTACGGATCAGCAGCAACACACAAGCACTTTATAACTGATCCCTTCACTCGGACAAGACAAACTCCAATCTGTTTGACTCAAGTGGCTGTTTTGGGTGCCCTGCCAGCTATAGTCCATTTAAGGCCATAACAAGGGATTACGTAGCAACAACAAACACATCTGAGTGTAATGCGATGCTTCGAATGCACAACATGAAAGGACACGGATGCTAACAGATGTGATGACGTAAACTGACTGTCATGTTGAACACTGATGTAAATATGTGTTTTATGCTAATTCCCATGTTAAAAAAAAAAACAAAAAAAACACCCCACCGTATTTGCATAATCTCTTTGCATGCCATAAGTGACAGTTTCCCGCAGTAAATGGTCGCGAGAATGCAGAAAAATACCAATGCCCAGTAATCCACCTGTCACCTGGGGGGGATAGGTGTGGCGCTGCAGGGCTAAGGAGGGGATGTGTGCAGGCCACCGTGACTTATGTGGACTCATCCAGCCGCCACCTCAGTGCCCAGAGGGTGAGTGGGTGTTTAAAAGAGCCTGTCTGAGGCCTAAGTTTAGAGTTTCCCGGTAAAGACTGGCTGAGCTTTGAAGAGGCGAGTCCAGTAATGAATTAGAGCATTGTCTGCTCGGAGGGAGAAGCCTCTGGGTGGGACATCAGATCAAAGCAGGTCTTACTTTATTACTTAGAGCATCGGTTCAAGTATGCAGCTGGACAGAGCAGAGGGCACGCATACTAGCCCTTAGAAAGGACCATCAGCGTGCACCTTCATCTAGAAGAGGGATGACCGTTTTGGAGGGTGTGAGCCCAGTTTGGCCCATGTCTGGATTATTCTGCGCTTATTTATGACATTGTTACAAAATCCAACAAGTAAAGAAACAAAACAGACATTTTTTGTTGTTAAATGACTGTTATATAGCGATGCACAGGACAGTGTTTCTGATTTATTTACAACAATTTCACATTTTTTCCAGATCTCAACTTTTACAAACTGTTCATTTCTTAAGCCTTCACAGTTTGGTTCAGGTCAAATTTGACCCAGACCAATAATTCCCTCATAGTAAGTGTCTACTTGCTGTTTAATGTGCTCTGACGCGTCGCAAGCTAGCAACTTTTAGCTACATTTGCAACACTCATGCTACCGATTCCTTATTAACCATGTTATTAACACACTGTTTAACACATTTTAAGACGACATGTGGTTAAATATTGTGTTTTCAGAATGACTGTAGTGAAATTATGTAACATAGATAAGCCATAGTTATTTACTCTCATTATAGAGGCATCAATGAGCGATGCAGCAGAGGTTGATCACATGACCGGACACTATGACGCAGGAACACAGTGGGAAGATCGGTCCATGTCAGACCACAGCTATGACACAAACAGGCATTTACCTCTTCACCAACC